>JASPKP010004453.1:0-2500 GCA_030674155.1 Stramonita haemastoma | reverse complement strand
GGACTGGATGTGGAAAAAAGCATATGGGTGCTTATTCCATTATCTCGATATAAAAGAATAAATAGATAAACGAAACTAAATAAAATAAAAATCACCAGTCTGTCTATCATGTCCTCTTCTTCTTAGAGTCAAATTATAGTCTTGTCCAGAATTCTCTGATACATCAGGACTGTGGTCAGAAGCCAGAAGGTCAGAGGTCCCACGCTTCCGCGAGTTCTCCACTTCAGCACCTGGGGCCACTTCCAAAATGTTACACTTCTGTGGAGGCAGCAAGTAGATGATGACCATGATGATGATGATGATGATGATATAAAGTATAGCATTTATATAGCGCTGAATCTTGTAAAAACAACAAGGGCTTACATCCAAATCATTTACAGGCAAGCAATCTCCCATGAATAAAACGAACATAATGTATTATCAAATTTACACACACACACACACTCACAGACGCACACACACACACACACATGCTTATATTTATATGCTTGTATTATATTGATCAATATATCCTGTCCCGTGGAGTGTGTGCATGCATGCATGTAGCCTTAGGCTTGACCTATCATTAACGCTGGACATTGGAGGGGGAGTGTGGTCATCAGAGGAAAGGTCCACTAGCAGTGAAGGAAGGAATGGGGCATAGAGTAGCTTGGGACCGGGAGTATTTTTCTTCATCGGGGAGGGGGGGGGGGGGGGGGGGGGGGGCGCGTGGCGCTAGTGCGTGTGTGTATGTGTGTCTGTGTATGTGTGTGTGCGCGCCCCGTTTGTGTATGTGTGTGTGTGTGTGTGTGTGTGTGTGTGTGTGTGTGTGTGTGTGTGTGTGTGTGTGTGTGTGTGTGTGTGTGTGTGTGTGTGCTTATGTGTGCTTCTGTGTTTGTCTGTGTGTGTGTGTGTGTGTGTGTGTGTGTTGTGTGTGTGTGTGTGTGTTTGTGTGTGTGTGTGTGTGTGTGTTGTTTGTGTGCTTCTGTGTTTGTCTGTGTGTCTGTGTCTGTGTTTAGTGTGTGTCTGGGTCTCCACGCACGCATTTTTACCTGTATACCTATAGGCATGCACGTTTATCGTGTTGTGTAGGTGGCCTATTGTGTGAGTAGAACATGTGTACTATCGTACGTGCTTCGTATCAGTGCACATGTGCCAGTGTGCGTGCTTTGTATCAGTGCACATGTGCCAGTGTTGCGTGCTTTGTACGGGTTAACGTGTACCTCTACACATGCTTTCCCTTAATCAACATACAACTCTGCTTCTCGAGGTGTTTGCGTGTGCTATACCTTAATTTATCCTTGACTGTGCAATGATGATGATGATGATGATGTTGATGATGATGATGATGATGATATACATCATTTATATAGCGCTGAATCTTGTAAACCACATCAAACTCAAAGCGCTGATATTCAAATCATTTACAGGCATGCAATCAATCGCCCGTGAATAAAACGAACGTAATTAGCCTATATCAAATTTGCACACACACACACAACACACACACACCACACACAAACACACACACACACTTCTCTCTCTCTCTCTCTCTCTCTCTCTCTCTCTTCTCTCTCTCTTCTCTTCTCTCTCTCTCTCTCCCCATAATTCCAGAACACTTTCGCACACATTAAATCCTGTTCCCTTTTCGTAAGAGTAGGCCATCGTGTGCCGGTGGGAACAGATGGCATTTACAAAACTGCATATACACGGGGACTGGATGTAAAAAAGCACAAAAGTGCTTATTCCAATTATTCCTCGATATAAAATAATCAATCAATCAATCAATCATCTCTCTCTCACACACACAACACTCACACACACCACACAAAACACATACACACACTACACCACACAACACTACACCACACACACACACACACAACTACACACTACAACACTCATATAGATTACACATTCCCCAATCAGTATGTCTGTACACCGTACCCTTCCTTCCTCTGTTCAGCCCTTATGCGAGGAACAAACCCGTAACGCCACAGCGGTGATCGAATCGCTCTCGAAGCCAAACTGGCTCGCTGTCTCACCTCCACCTCCAAAAACCGTCATCTACACAGGGCAGTGCCGCTTCAACCAAATCATCTTCTCCACTTTCTTCCGCAAAACCTACCAGAAGTCTACGCTTCCATCTTTCTCGTCTGCTTCGTCGTCGTCTTCCTCCTCTTACACTTGCATCTATCGTTCGGTCATCGTCGTCGATCGCGGGAGACTACGCGCGCGTCAGAAAAACAGCTCCAGACTTCGACGCGGACACGTCTTTCACAGAGACTTTAAACACGACTCCAAAACGGAGACGCCTTCGAAAAAAGATGGCGGTTTCGGGCGAGGCTTCTCAGCAAGCCTTGTCGAGAAAGGAGTCTTCGAGACGAGGTCAGGATTCGAGGAGGACGATTTCTCCCGAAAGCACGTCGACCCAAACTCCTACGACGCCATACCTCAATGGAAGCTTCGCTAAAGAAAGGTCTTCGGAGGAAGCGCTGTTGCGAGTACCGCGGTCTCTCAT
>JASPKP010004452.1:12500-17617 GCA_030674155.1 Stramonita haemastoma | reverse complement strand
GGGGGGGGGGTTTTTTGGGGGGGGGGGAGAGAGGAGAAGAGAGGGGGAAAAAAAAAATGGAGGGTAGAAAAAAAAAATGGGGGGGGGGTTAAAAAAATTTTTAAAAAAAAAAATGAAAAAAATTAAAAAAACTTTTTTTTCTTTTTTTAATCCCCCCCTTTGAAAACTTGTCTGACGGGGGAAAGGTTCAGTGCGGGGTTTTTGGCGGTGGACGGTGAATGCTGTCAGGCCAGTCTTCTGTGTGGCCGCACCACAGTTGCAGTCTGGGGCCCAAACCCAACCCTTCTTATAAAATCTAAATTCCCCCACATGACTTCCTCCCTTCATCATGGGTTTTAAAAAAACTTTGTTGTTGTTTTTTTGCTGTAACAACAGCCTTACTCACGAATTGGAAAATTTTAGGATTAAAACCCTTTTTTAAAAAAAAAAAAAATTTTGAATACTTCATCGAAACACTCTTGCATCTCTATCCCTGAACTGTACAACTTATTCACACAAAAATACCCAGTGAAAAAAAAATCTCAGCGAAAAAAAAGCGTAATCCGCAGGTTATAAAGGGTTTTTTAAGCTTTCGGACATTTATCTGACACAACTGTTTTTTTTTTTCCCCCCCGGAATACCAAAACAGAGTACACACCCTGTTTGCCCACCCTAGTGATATTTTTTTAAATGATTCAGAGGATGTCTTAAACAGTACTGATTAAAAGATGCAACGTGAATTTTCAATCCATTGCCGAAAACCCCTTCGTCCAGGCTATCAGGATGCTAATCTATAGACCGCTTTGGCACTCGCACCATTCTCTCTAAGACTTTTTTGTTTTGCATGAGGCATACAGTTGTCTTATTTCCATGTCCAGTATTTATATGCATACACACCCATGCTAACAGCTACACAGCAGTCATTAACCAATTTGAGGTGTATTGATATTGATGAATGGAAAGTTAAACAACATTGACAGACAAACAGACAGACAGACAGACAGAGACTGAAGGAACAATAAGGAGCAGGAAAAGACACAGTAGAAGGGAGTTAACTTCAGAAGAGCAGTAAGGATGAACACACACTCTCTCTCACACACACACACACAAACACACACACACACACACACACACAAGGCACCCAGCAGAGGCAATCAGGGCCAACAAAGTCTTACACAATCACATCGTTATCTTGTTTGTAGCCTTTATGGCCCGTCCCTTTCTTTGGCAAAACTTCGCCGCTGTTTCGTTGCTCTCTCGCAACTGCTTCCCGTCTCTGTCTCATGTGTGTCTCTCTGTCTCTGTCTATGTTTCTCTGTCTCTGTCTCTCTCTCTAGAGGCTGAATGCGTCGGCGAGTGTGTGCGTGTGAACGTGCACGCGCATATTCATGCCCGCCGACATGGTAATCCATGTTGATGTGCCAGGTGATAAACTGCTTGCATGTTACGCTTCTTGAGCAGGCACACATGCACATACGTACGCAAGTGAGCGCGAATCCGCAAAACACTGTATTCCACTCACGTGTGAGATGATATTTGCCGATGCGCATGCCCTTGTGCAAAAAATAAGTCAACATAAAATGATGTGACACATCCACTGATTGTTATGGATGTAAGTCTCTGTGCCATGGTGTTTTATCGGACATTAACGGCCTTGTGATTCTAAGACATCACTTCAACATACTGGCTGTGGTCAGACACCGCGTCACAGCAGCAGGACGCGGATAGTAGGCCTACACACTGTCAGTGGAGAGGTTTGTCAATGAGAGGCAGTTTTTGTTCTAAATGAAGGTCTGAGTAATGCAACAAGGCCATCAGCCCTGAAACGTAGTATGTAGATCTATACTGTGGATTCACATTGCAAGGTGCAAATACAATTTGTGTAGTCTATTGTTATCTTAGTTGTAAACTTAACTTCAGAAAGCGAGTGAGTTCAGTTGGTTTTCTTTATTTCTGTAAACGAAAACAGTTGCCTTTGCCAGGATGTTGGGCAGATGTTTGGGTATTGTGATGGGCATTGGGCAGCTGCTTTAGGCATTGCGTTGGGCAGCTGGTTTTGCCACCTGGATGTGCAGGACATTCACTCAGCAGGGATACAAATTCATACTCATTTGGCTTTTCTTTTTCTCAATGAAACATTATTTAGAAACTTGAAAAAAATCGTTCATACTCTTCAAGTTTTTGCAAAGACTCCTTTGCCAACAAGCACAGAACACTGATGCAGAAACTTATGTAAAACTTTGTCTCGGATTTCTTAAGCACTTTCCACTGAATCACATCATTACAAAAATAGCAGAACCTCCACTTCCCCCCTACCCACCCCTCCCCATTCCCTCCACCTGGAAGACAGCCAGAATGTCGTGTGTAAAACGTCTCCCTGGTGGCCCTGTGTCGTCACTGTCGCCATTGGGTCATTCCTCTGTGGGTCCTGACCCCGCCATGGGAAGGAAGGCAGCTTCGGCCAGCATCTGTCCTGCTTGTATTGCTTGTCGCTCCCTAGACAAACCTGTTCCTCTTCCCCCTGACTTCACTGCCTGCCTGTCTGTCTGTCTTCCTGCCTGCATGTCTGACCGGTCTCCATGCCTGCCTGCCTCTCTGCCTGCCTGTCTCTCTGCCTGCCTGCTTGTCCCTTTGCCTACCTGCCTGTCTGCCTGCCTGCCTGCCTGCCTCTCTGCCTGCTTGTCTCTTTGCCTACCTGCCTCTCTGCCTGCCCGCTTGTCTCTCTGCCTCTCTGCCTGCTTGCTTGTCTCTTTGCCTACCTGCCTCTCTGCCTGCCCGCTTGTCTCTTTGCCTACCTGCCTCTCTGCCTGCCCGCTTGTCTCTTTGCCTACCTGTCTCTCCGCCTGCCTTTCTCTCTGCCTGCCTTTCTCTCTGCCTGCCCGCTTGTCTCTTTGCCTACCTGCCTCTCTGCCTGCCCGCTTGTCTCTTTGCCTACCTGCCTCTCTGCCTGCCCGCTTGTCTCTCTGCCTACCTGCCTCTCTGCCTGCCCGCTTGTCTCTCTGCCTACCTGCCTCTCTGCCTGCCCGCTTGTCTCTCTGCCTACCTGCTTCTCTGCCTGCTCGCTTGTCTCTTTGCCTACCTGCCTCTCTGCCTGCCTTTCTCTCTGCCTGCCCGCTTGTCTCTCTGCCTACCTGCCTCTCTGCCTGTATGCTTGTCTCTCTGCCTGTTTGTCTCTCTGCCTGCCTGCTTGTCTCTTTGCCTGCCTGTCTCTCTGTCTGCCTGCTTGTCTCTCTGCCTGCTTGTCTTTCTGCCTGCTTGTCTTTCTGCCTGCTTGTCTTTCTGCCTGCCTGCCTGTCTCTCTGCCTGCCTGTCTCTTTGCCTGCCTGTCTCTCTGTCTGCCTGCTTGTCTCTCTGCCTGCTTGTCTCTCTGCCTGCTTGTCTCTCTGCCTGCCTGTCTCTCTGCCTGCCTGCTTATCTATTTGCCTGCCTGTCTCTCTGCCTGTCTTTCTTTCTGCCTGCCTGCCTGCCTGCCTCCCTGCCTTGCCTGTCTGTCTGTCTCTCCCTAATTCTCCCTCAATCTATTTCTTCTCTCAGTGCCGTGTGAAGGGGCCGGGCCAGTGTAGCAAAAGCCAAGTTACAAGCTTTGTGTGTTACTGCATGTCCCGGCAGTATGTTTGGAGGGGAAAACTTTCTGGGGACTACTTTGTATACAGGTTTTTTTAACTTCAGCAGCCACACTTTCTTGACTTACGCAAGCAAGCAAGAAGCACAAACACACACACACACACACACACACACACACATGCAAGCACCTAAGCTTAGGCATGAACGTGCGAAAGCGCGTTTATTTGCCAGTTCGCGCACGCGCGTGAGCGCGCTCAAACACTCAGTCAACACACACACCACAAACACTCAACACACACACACACACACACACACCCTGAACAATGGGAACAAAGCACAGACTAAAACTGCTGGCCCACTTCTAAATATAAAGCCTGCAGTGGCGAAGAGGAGTGGAGTGGAGTGGAGTAGAGAACTGAAGTGTAGTTGTTTTATAGACGACAGCAGTGGACGCTCAGGCTCTCCTTAGCTTACTTTTTCATGCCCCCTTTACAATGCATGCAGCCCAGATTAAATCCACTGTGCTACTTGTCCAGGTTACCAAACAACACACACACACACACACACACACACTCTCTCTCTCTCTCTCTCTCTCTCTCTCTCTCTCTCTCTCTCTCTCTCTGTCTGTCTGTCTGTCTGTCTCTGTCTGTCTCTCTGTCTCTGTCTCTGTCTCTGTCTCTCTCTCTCTCTCTCTCTCTCTCTCTCGCACATCCGCCATTCAGTTCTTTTATCTATTTCAGGTTGTATTTGTTTCAACTAAGAAGCCTGTCCCCCACCACTTCCCACCTTCCTACCTTCAGGGACAACTACTTTATTTCTGTGGGTTCTTTTACGTGTACTGTCAGTGGAAATGTATAGTTATACTACACACAGAGAACTTCAGCTTATTGTCTTACCAAAAACAGTAAGACACAACAACACAGCACTCATAGTCTGGTGGATGAAAAAACGTCCAGCTTTAGACGGGATTGGAGCCCGCTACTTCTGGCTTTCAACATGGAGACTGTTACCACTACACCACTGATTCACGGTGCCTACAAATGCCTTGAAATGGCCATCTTGTGGCCATCGCAGCAAGGTCACGTCTCTGGGTCACAACGCCAAAGGCCACACAGCGAAGGGACACAATTACTGGAGGAGTGATGTCCCATGCGAAGAGCTCCAAAAGACCCCCATTCCAGTTCTTCCCAATTTCCAGAAAGTCGTTTGCAAAACCAACTAAAGTGATTTTTTTTCTCCCCTTCTCCCTCCTCTGTTCTACCTCCTCAGTCAGTAGCCCTCTAGTCTTTCTCCCCTTTCAGTGGCTTACTCACGAAGGACAAGGCCGATGAGAGGTGATATGGCCGCCAGCAATGACCGCGCTCTTCTCTTCAACGGAAAGGGAAGAACTGGAGGGGCAATTACATTCACAACAATAAAATGCTTCTCTCTCTCTCTGTCTCTGTCTCTCTGTCTCTGTCCCTATCTCGCTCTCTCACTCTCTCTCTCATATCAAAAATATTTTTTATGTATACTTGAAACTGTTACCTGTGATTATTAAGGATAGTCCCTTGAGAATAAAGATTATCAGTCAG
>JASPKP010004452.1:5000-10000 GCA_030674155.1 Stramonita haemastoma | reverse complement strand
GGGGTCATCCTCTCTCCCACCCCCACGGCATAAATATGTCGGCATGGCTCGCTGGAGCGCACCTCTATGGCGGGCCATTAGCGCCAAAAGTGCCTGAACCTCTGGCTCCGTCATCAACTGTAATGCCCGTGTGCTGTTCTGGACCAAGGCTAACGATGGGTCGCCTGATAGTGGAGAGGGAGGGGGTAGGGGGTGGGGGGGTGGGGGGGTGGGAGCAGGGTAGGGTCACCATGACTCATTCCCCCTTCAGTACCTAAAAACCCTCTGGGGGACCTTTTTCACATTGGATGGTCCTTTACATATCTGCACGGTACAGTACTAGTACAGTACCAATCTGTGGTTACTGCCTGCAGCACAGTGCTGTCTGAGTTGGTTGTGACAGATCTGAGTTGGTTCTGACAGATCTGAGTTGGTTCTGACAGTTCTGAGTTAGTTCTGACATAGATCTATATGAGTTGGGTCTGACATATCTCAGTTGCTTCTGACAGATCTCAGTTGCTTCTGACAGATCTCGGTTGCTTCTGAGAGATCTGAGTTAGTTCTGACTGATCTGAGTTTGTTCTGACAGATCTGAACTGGTTCTGACAGATCTGAGCTGGTTCTGACTGATCTGAACTGGTTCTGACAGATCTGAACTGGTTCTGACAGATCTGAGCTGGTTCTGACTGATCTGAACTGGTTCTGACTGATCTGAACTGGTTCTGACAGATCTGCACACTACAGTGCCAATCTGTGGTTTACTGCAGTGCTGTCTTACTTTGTTCTGCATGACATACCTGAGCTTGTTCTGACAAATCTGAGTTTTTTGTTCTGACATATTTGACTGTTTTTGCTATGACATATCTATTTTTTTGTTCTGATTTGATTATTATATCTGCACAGTACAGTACCAATCTGTGGTTTACTACAGTGCTGTCTTACTTTGTTCTTAATCTTCCACCTTCACTTTCCCTTTCTTTACAACTATATTTTCTGTTTGTTCATGACGAGATCAAAACTGTGGGTTTATTTTTCGTCATTTTAATCAGTAATTTAAGGTTGATTCAGTCACAGGAAACAATGTGGGGTGAGCAGCAACGAGAAGATGTTATATGGACGTACAAAACTTCATATATGTATATATATACATATGTATGTGTGCGTGCGTGCATGCGTGTGTGTGTGTGTGTGTGTGTGTGTGTGAGAGAGAGAGAGAGAGAGAGAGAGAGAGAGAGAGAGAGAGAGAGAGAGAGAGAGAGAGAGAGAGAGAGAGAGAGAGAGAGAGAGAGAGAGAGAGAGAGAGAGAGAGAGAGAGAACTCGAACTCGAATGTTTTATTGAGGAAATATGGATAAGCCAGAGGCTTCTTTACACCAGGTCCTCATAAAAAAACAAAAACAAAAAACAAACAAAAAAAACACCCACCCACAAACAAACCAAAAACAACAAACCCACTGGCAAACAATCATAAAGAATTATATAACATATAAATATAGCAAAGCAAATGATAAGCTTAATTACTTAGTTATTTATATAACCAACTATCCAACTACACTCACAATACAGGCACAAGCAAAATCTCAATATACAAGAGAGAGAGAGAGAGAGAGAGAGAGAGAGAGAGAGAGAGAGAGAGAGAGAGAGGAGAGAGAGAGAGAGAGAGAGAGAGAGAGAGAGAGAGAGAGAGTGCATTGTCCAGTTCTCCTGACAAGCGCAGATGGCAATAAATCCCGGGTGGAACTGAAGCTGATAGATATAATAAAAAACGAAGCCAAGAATATGGCTGCTATAGCCTCCTCAACTAAATGGAGTTCCGCTTTTGGTTGGTTTGTTTGTTTCGTTTGCTTTTTGTTGTGTCTCTAAATAACGTCATCTTATCATAAAGGTGTGTATTCTTTCTCTTCAGATATCTACAGTTTGGGCTTTACTTCCAAATGTAAAATCAGTATACGCCAGGCACTGCAGGCCTGCTGTTGGAAGGGATCTGTGATGACTCCTAAATCTTGTCTGCGGGCAAAGGGGACGGGATGTCAAGAGAGGATCAGAGATACACCAAGCGTCTTTCCATGACCAGGCTATCATTTTCGCTCAAAAAACAAATCGAAACAAAACATCCAACACATTAAAGGAGGGCCGGGATAACATAACAGTCTGCATATACAGCGTCTTGCATGAAGGCTAAATCAAGGACCACCAATCCCGAACAGCGGTAAAGTTCAGAGGCAGTGCAGGATCTCCTCTGGCCTGTGGGCTAATAGCCTCCGGACACTGAGGGTTAATCTGAGGTGTCCCTATCTCTGTGTCCTAGAGAATCTGAGAGAACACTGAGGGTTAATCTGAGGTGTCCCTATCTCTGTATCCTAGAGAATCTGAGAGAACAACACGCCAGTAAAGGTAAAGAAGCCCCCAACAAATAAACCCAGAAGATGAAGAAAGAAAGAAAACAAAGACAGGAAAGGGGGCGCTATATGATAGGAAAACGAGATGGGAGACAAGCCGGATGGAAGGCGAGAGGCTAAGAGCTCCGAAACAACATCACAGGGAAACCTTCATCACATAAAGCAAGGGGAGGAAGGGGGCAGGCAACAAACAACAAGAGTGATGTTGATGATAATTTATTTCACCCACCCACCCTTCTCTTTCACCTTCCACTTTTCCGCCTTGCACAGGAAGGTAACTAACTAACGATGTGCTGGCCTCAGCTTTCACAGCAACACTGGAGAGAAAAAAGGAGAAGGAGAAGAAGGATGAGAAGAAGGAGGAGGAAGATGAGGAGGAAGACAAGGAGAAGAGAGGAGAAGGAGGAGGAGGAGAAAGGAGGAGACAAGCAGGCAGGCAAAAGAGCGCATCTCATGGCGGGGGCTAATCACCACAAACATTGTACACATAACTAGCGCAGATCGCTAGATCAAAGAACAAGATCGCCTCGAGGAGAGGGGGGAGGAGGGGGAAGGGGGGGAAGAGAGGGGGGAGGAGAGAGGAAGTTAATCACTGTTTTACTTTCTGTCTGCACGCGGGGATTTATGTGGGCAATTTGCTGTCTCTGTGCCTTCTTCTTCTTCCTCCTATCCCTGATACAGCCCCTCCCTCCTCTACTCTGCACTCAACATCACAGCCAGCCTCTACTATACTCCCTGTAACTGTACAAGCCAGCCTCCTATCCTCCTCAGCTTCAGGCCGCGGGCTAAAAGACCCCCGCTTTCTTCTCCCAAAGAGTAAAAAGACCGTCGCCAAAGTAACTGCCGTTCGGGCCGGAAGATAGGTTTGATATTGACCAAACGGTTGCCATTTTGTCTAAATAGCACGTCTTCCCCTGTGTGTGGCCATGGTGTAGAAGAAGAAGACGAAGGAAGGAGAGATGAGAGGAAGGGTGGGAGGGGAGGAAGGAAGGAAGTAGGCATTGGAGGGGGAGAGAGGGGGTGGTACCAGATCGTCAGCAGCTAACAGAAGAGGCTTCTTCTGCTTTGACCACAAAGCCACCGGCCTGAGATAAAGGACAGTTTACGGTGTCACAAACATGTAAGGACGCCATGCAATTTCCTTCTGTCTCCATCTCTGGTCTCAGTTTCTCTTGTGTAAGTGTTGTGTGTGTGGGTGGGTGGGTGGGAGTGAGAAGAGAGAGAAAGAGAGAGAGAAAGAGAGAGAGAGAGAGAGAGAGAGAGAGAGAGAGAGAGAGAGAGAGAGAGAGAGAGAGAGAGAGAGAGAGAGAGAGAGAGAGAGAGAGAGAGAGAGAGAGAGGAAGGCACAAAGAGACGGGGTAGAGAGAGAGACAGAGAGAGAGAGAGAGACAGAGAAAGGGGGGTAGAGAGAGAGAGAGAGACAGAGAGAGACAGAGACAGAGAGAGACAGACAGAGACAGAGACAGAGAAAATGTGAGTTTTGACTCTGTGTGTTTGTGTTTGTGCACGCGCACGGAAGCACGCGCATGTTCACACGGGCTTGCCTCCATGTGCAAATGCGTAATCTGCTGATTGGAGAACACTGTCGTGCAGCCCATCATTTCTGTCAGTTGTGTCCCCTTCCACACCTCTTTCATGCACACACACACACACACACACACACACACACACACACACACACACACACACACACACACACACACACACACACTCACACACACACACACACACACACACACACACACACACACACACACACACACACAACATCTTGCTTCACAGAACATCGCAGAACATCTTGCGCATACGTTAAATCCTGTTCCGCTTTTCGTAAGAGTAGGCCATTGTGTGCCGGTGGGAACAGTTGATGACAAGATTTACAAAACTGCATACACATGAGGACTGGATGTGAAAATGCACACGAAAGCTTATTCCATTATTCTCGATATAAAAGAATAAATAAATAAATAACACCACACACACACACACACACACACACACACACACACACACACACACACACACACACACACACACACACACACACGTCTCAATTTTCATATCACTTGCCCTTTCCCCAAGTCCTTAACAGGTTTGGTTATCATTGCTCTGTCCAAAAACAGGCAGGCTTACGTACGTAGGTACGTGCACCATATGTAATGACAGACTTCTGGATCAATGGAGCTACTTCATCTTCTCTGGTAGAGAGCCACTGCCAAATACAGGCCGACTTTATGATATTCTGCTCCGTATAAAAAGAACACGACACCTATAAACACACTATGAGTAGCACGCTCTCGTCCAACGTGTTTCGCAGGAGCATTGAGAGAGAGAGATAGGAGGAGGGGGGGATAGAGGGAAAGAGGGAAAGAGAGAGAGAGAGAGAGAGAGAGAGAGAGAGAGAGAGAGAGAGAGAGAGAGAGAGAGAGAGAGAAGAGAGAGAGAAGAGAGAGAGGAGAGAGAGAGAGAGAGAGAAGACGACAGACAGACAGACAGACAGACAGACAGACAGACAGACAGACAGACAGACAGACAGACAGACAGACAGAAGACAGTGACACAGAGACACAGAGAGAGAGGAAAAAGGCAAGGCAAGCCAAGGCAGATTCTTTTATTTTGAGGA
>JASPKP010004451.1:0-17620 GCA_030674155.1 Stramonita haemastoma | reverse complement strand
CGCCGCACACTTCAATTTTAAAAACCTTTTTATTTACGACAGAGAATTTCAAGGGGTACAACTACAAGCATACAATGATACATTAAAATGGTAAAATGGTAAAATAAAATACACACACACCGGGGGGGGGGGGGGGGGGGGGGGGGGGGGGGGAAGGGGAGACAGAACTCTGAACAATTTTATTGAGAAGGCCACCCGCTCATTACAATTTCACACATTTCCTTTCCCCCCCCTCCCCCCCCCCCTCAACCTCTCTCTCATTCCTTCCATGATGCACACAAAAACACTTCAAGCTTTCTGGTTTATATCCTTTCTAAGGGAAATTTTAGCACACATCTACTTGACTACATGAACTTGTTTGGGAACATCTCACTCACACACAAAAATAGATTTATAAATGAATGAATGAATGAATGAATGAAATAGAGAAAATATTATTAGGGTATAAATTGTATAGCAGAGAGGAGAGAGAGAGAGAGAGGAGAGATGAGAGAGAGGAGAGAGAGGAGATGAGGAGAGAGAAAAGGGGAGAGAGAGGGGGAGAGAGAGAGAGAGGAGAGCCACCAGCCAGCTAGACAGCGAGAGATGCAGATAGACAGACGGGAGAGGGGGGGGGGGGGGTGTTAAATAATCAAAGTTAAAACATATTACTTGCAAGCACACACACACAACCACACACACACAAAACACACACACACACACACACACTGTTATCCCACATGCATACATCCACTCACTCATCCACCCACTATATCTTTTTCATTTATCTCATGATGATAAAGCATGTGACTATAATTCATACCTGGCCTTTATTCACTGATCTGAATTTGGAAGGATCAAATCCACCTTTTCCAGAATTGTCCTCCTGCCAAACACAAAACAAAGTTAACTCTTTCACAGATATAACAACAGATGATACAGCCGAGTGATTAATCTTAATTTGACATCAATCCCATTTTTCCACTGCAATTAACATCAGTACTGACTATATAAACTGAGGTACTGAGCTCAATGATCTCACATAGTTGCTTTAAGAATTATGACATTTTTGGGGTGGCCTGAGGTGCTGAAGTGGGAGAACTTGCAGAAGCATGGGACCTCTGACTTTCTGGCTTCTGACTACAGTCCTGATATCAGAGAAATCTGGAAAGGACTATAATTTGACTATAACATAACACAACAAAATCAATGATCTCACTCGAGTCACTGCTAGGTTTATCCCCCCTCCCTCCCTCCTTATCAATTTGAGTTTCGGTTTTTAAAATGAATGAGTTACTTGCTGACAAATTTTCTCAGAGATTTTCCACAATTTATATGTGGTTTAGAACTGTTAAAATTGGTTTCTTATGCTTTGAGTCTTTTTTTGTTGTAATTCATGTTAGTGATTGATGGGTTGAGGAAACATGAACATTGTGACAGTGTGAGCATAGGATAGGGAAACAAATACAATTGCATGCAGGAAAAAGAAAAAAAATGGGTAGGCGCTGCACTTGTGGAGATGTGCTCTCCCCAGGGAGAGCAGCCCAAATTTCAGGCAGAGAAATCTGCTGTGACATAAGGTGGTACAAAATACAATATGAATACACATGTGCCCAACTTTGCCATCCATGACAAGGAGAGACATCAGGGGCACTGAAGAGGCAAACGTTTCTGTACACATAGTGTATAGTAAATAAAATATTCCATGAGCATGAAAACTCAAAAGAAAAAAAAGGAGCTTTCTTCTCACCTCGTCTTCATTTGTCCAGTCATCTGGATTCCTGTAGATCGTTTTCTGACGTAGCAACATCTGCTGATTTAACGTATACTGTTCACGCTGCTTTCGCTGTGCATACGTCTCCGGCAAATCTTGTTGTTGGGCAGGATTGTAAGCATTCGCAGATCTGCTGCTCTGTGTATTGTCTGTGGGTATCTGTAACACCTCATTGAGTTCATCCTGTGTCTCTCGGTCGGCTTGCCATACAAAACGATTTTGTGTCGTCGGCTTCCTAGATGGTACTTCCAAGCTGTGGTCCTCATCTTCGTGTGCATGTTCCTTACCGTTTGCGTTTATACGATTGTTCCTTTCCTCTATGGAATCGTCGGGTTGTGTGATGAATGTTTTTTGCACAGTTTGTGTTTGAGGTGCTGTCACAGTATTGTTGTTGGCGGGAGTATCGCGATTATTTACATTAGCAACAGGCTTGTCCTTCTTCGTGTCTCGAACAGGGTCCGCCTTTTTCTCCTCTTTACTGGACCCCGACCCCATGGCGTTTTCTTCTTAGTTATCACAAACAGCACAAAAAGTAATCACAGTCTCAAATAGCTCTCAAGTTTGACTTTTGCTGTCGAAGGAATGCAGCGCATGACTGCCTACAGGTGTGTAAGAAGTATACCTCTTTTCCGTCACAATCGAAAATGAGGCTGCAATGTTTGCGTCATAATGAAGACATTGAATAAAAAAATGGTCTGGAATTTGGCCTTGTAGCAGTTGTAAGAGAAAAAAATCGTTTGTTACTTTTACCGTCCTTTGAAAGCGCATTGAGTAATTTAAGTAGAAGTAACAGTGGAAGTAGTGGTTGTAGTTTCACCATCAGAACTGCCATCACTAACAATAGCAGAATAGTTATTGTCAATTAACGTGTGTATTGTGGTCTAGATTAAAAAACAAACAACAACAAAAAAACCAACTTTCCTAAGTCATTGTTTGGGTTTTTTGAAACGTAGATGAACACTGTCTTTTGCATAGCCTAGGTCCCTTTTCTTTGTTTGTGAGGACTGGATGAAAAAAGTTGTACAAACTTAATATTTTATCCTGAATAAAGATCATTAAAAAAAAATTTTGACTTGACTGGACTTTTATTTTCTTTCATTAAAACAATAACGAGGGTTTATTGTCTTGTTCTGCATAGCCAGTTCACACGGGGAAAATGGAATGGCAACTGACCACAACACACACACACACACACACACACACACACAGGTAGCCCAGTGATTAGAACATTGCGCTCGCAATCTTATGACCCATTTCGAATCCAATTAAAGGGGATTTTTCCTCTGGAGTTAACATCAGTGCAGACTCCATTCCCCCCTAAAGTCCTTCGGATGAGACTATAAACCGATGTCCCATGTGTGAACGCACGCAAAACATCTTGCCGACATGTTAAATCCTTTCCGCTATTCAAAAGAGTAAGCCATTGTGTGACGGTGGGAAGAAATAATAAAATTTGCAAAATCACATACTCACGGGGACTGGATGTAAAAAAAACACACGAGAGGTTATTCCATTTTCCTCGATTTAAAAGAATAGAATTAAAAAAAAAAAGTCAAAAAAGAGAAAGAAACAACACACACACACACACACACACACACACACACACACACACACACACACACACACACACATACACACACACGAGATTTTTTCTTGTCTTGACTTCACACACAGTTGTGTGTGTGTGTGTGTGTGTGTGTGTGTGTGTGTGTGTGTGTGTGTGTGTGTGTGTGTGTGTGTGTGTGTGTGTGTGTGTTTTATTCTTTATTTCATTTATCATTTTTATTTCGAGGATAATGGAATAAGCCCTCGTGGGTTTTCTACATCCAGTCCCTGTGTGTATGCAGTTTTGTAAATGTTGTCATTCGTTCCCACCGGCACACAATGGCCTACTCTTTTGGAAAGCGGAACGGGTTTTAACATGTGCGCAAGATGATCTGCGTGCGTTCGCACACGGGACCTCGGTTTAGTCTCATCCGATTTTGTGTGTGTGTGTGTGTGTTGTGTGTGGGGGGGGGGGGGGGGGGGGGGGGGTGGTGTCGGCACTGATGTTAACTCCAGAGGAAAAATCCTCTTGAACGAGATTCGAACCTGGGTTAACAGATCACGAGCGCATCACTCTGACAACTAGGCTATCCCGAGTGTGTGTGTGTGTGTGTGTGTGTGTGTGTGTGTGTGTGTGTTCAAATTCATTTAACGTCTTTTCACAAATTGTGATATTAGACGGGAAGGGGGGGGGGGGGGGAGTAGGTGGGTGTATGAGTGTCAGAAAAAGAGGGTGTGGTTGGCAATGTATGGGATAAAGAATTTCAGGGAGTCAATACTTGCTAAGAAAAAAAAAAAAAAAATTATTAGTGGTGGTGGTGATGGTGATGATGATGGTGGTGGTGGTGGTGGTGGTGGTGAGGAGGAGGAGGAGGAGGAGGAGGAGGAGGACGAGGATAATGTGTGTGTGTGTGTGTGTGTGTGTGTGTGTGTGTGTGTGTGTGGTGTGTGTGTGTGTGTGTGTGTGTGTGTGTGTGTGTGTGTGTGTGTTTTCCACACAATGACGACGCTGGTGTTGAAATTTTCAACATCTTTGATTTACGAAATAAGCTATGGAACCACAAAACACTTCTAATTATTTTAATGGCTTGGTCTCTGCAGTTAAATTCAATGCCAAATAACGTGTTACGCACATCTTCTGTTATAACATAAGATTTTAATTTTTTTTGTAGAAGGGAATGTACTGTATGTCAGCGTCTAGAGCTGAGGCAATTTTGGGGATCTGTGGTACATCATATAGGTTAGAGTTAGGCTAACAAGTTACCTGTTACTGTATAACGCTCACTTCTTTAGAGATTTGGGTTTAATCATATCTATGGATCGCTGTCTCCAGTCACCGGAAATAGGCATGACGGTCTTGTTCACATGATAGGCCTTGGCAAGTTCTATTTCCTTTTGCGCCGACATATTGACTAAGAAGGGTAAGTGGTTGCTGATGCTCTTAATTTTTACGTGTCTTTTACTTGATATACACGAGGATCGGTTTCCTTTCTAACCAATAATTACGGTATGAGGATTTGTTTTTAACAATAATCGCAATTCAATACCTAAGTTTTGGTGGTGGTGTTTTTTTTTTACCTGTCCTGTGCCAGCCCGGTTCGACTGCAGGGGAACACGTGTCTTCGGACATTTTTTAAGTTCCAAATTTAAGCACTGCTGATCTAACAATCATTCACTTTTAATCACTAAGGTAGAACTTATCTTTTGCTTTTAATGGATCAGAAGTGCTGGTTTTATCATTATATACTTAGGCCTAGTTATATGAAAGCCAAGACATTCGATGTAAATTTTTGTCACTAACTCACTGTCTTTAGTTCAAGTTCAATGCTTTGTCATGAAAAGTGGGCGATTCCCAATGACGAATTTTCATCTAACCCCAGAGCCCTCTTAGGTTTGATGTTGATCAAGTCTGTGTGGAGATATTTTGAATGTTCTTTTCACAAATCGAATCATTGAAGAGACATGTTGAGATAATCCTATAACTAGTATTGTTATGATGATGGATGTATTTCTTTCCCACTGTTCCTTGGCTAGAGCCAAGTCTGAGGTTTTCTCATGGAGAGTTTTTGCTTATCTGACCGTATATGCTCGCCTGGACACCACCAAGGTAGCCCACATTCCGACTTCTTTATTTTACAGAATATATCCACATCTATCTTGTTCAAGGATATTGATTTTACTTTAATAGCCTAACAAAGTCTTACTGACACACGCACAATCATTACTGCTTAGGTCTATTTTAGGCCTAGTATTTTTGCTTGCTCCAAACCATCTGCTGACATCAGAGATTCAGATGCAGTTCATTCCTGTACAAGTCCAATTCTTAACTTGTGCAGAAATATTTGATATATTGGAGTTCATTTTAGTGGATCATAAAAAGGTATCAGATAATGAGATATTACTATTACTATGTCATAGCCTTCACTCCCAGTTCCATATAACTCTCAGCAGTGTGTCATGTGATATAAAATACTTTGGCAAGTCTGCTATAATCGAGCGCTTTTTTGGTGTTTTTTTTTTTAAAAAGGCATTTGGCAGTTAGTCCTGTAGAAATAAAGATTAAAAACTTATTACTTATTAAGAAAAGCCTAGTGGTCAGAACATCACACTCACAATTTCTGAATTTGAGTTCGATTCCCGTTCAAGGGGATTTTTCTTGCCCTGGAGTTAACATCAGTTCTGACTCCACTCTCCCCAGAAGTCCTTCGGATGAGACTATAAACTGAGGCCCTGTGTGTAAATGCACGCAGAACATCTTGCGCACACGTTAAATCCTGTTCCGCTTTTTGTAAGAGGAGGCCATTGTGTGCCAGTGGGAACAGATATTTACAAAACTGCATACACTCGGGGACTAGATGTAAAAGAAGCACATGGGTGCTTATTCCATTATTCTCTATAAAAGAATAAAATAAAATAAATGAAATTACTGTTGATGCTGAAGCTTTGTTAACTGTAACTTGTGTAATGGAAAGAAATGCAGGAAGAATCTGCAGATGCAAACAACCACCAACCCAAATGCCATTATTTGATCATATTGGTTCATAACCATTGTGTGTATAATAATACATGTTTAAACATTGTTTGTGTGTTTTGCAGATTTTGTCTTTAAAAAGCACTGTTGCTATCCCTGATTCACAAAGATGGTCAAGGAAGACAAATCCACATGGAAGTACAACTACTTCATGAGAATTACCGTAAGTGGATCTTTGGCTAAGTAGTTTTTAATGGTAATTTCAGATATCTTTTTGGAGAATTTTGATGTATTATAGTTTGTTTCTTTTTCTTTCTTTGCATTTAGCATGTTTGAATTTTTACTTGCTTTGATGTTTTGCTAGGTTTTTTTTTTTTAAAAAGAGGTATATGATTTACTTAGATTTTACATGGTTATAGTTGTGAATGACTGCTAAGTCTGTTCAGTAGACCTGAGTGCCCTGTGAAGGTCATGTGTGGGTATGGTTTTATTTTTCAGTTCTATGTCTGGTGTTTGTCTACCTCTTTATTTTGTTTTGGTTTTACTGTGTGTGTGTGTTTGATTTTTCAAAAAATATTTCCCAAATTTTCTCCCATGCAATTCACCTCCCCATAGTGTCAGCTGTTTATTAGCTTTTGTGAATTTAAGTTTAGACCTATGTGTCTGCCCAATATAAAGTTTTAAATATGACACTAGCTTACAGCAACATAAAATCACAAGTGATCATGTGTGAAGTACATCTGGTGGTGTATAGAGATTGTCAATGTCATGTTCATAAAGTGTAGCTGTGTGCATTACAGGCAGCAACTATTTTGATTGTACAGAAAATGTAATTTGTTTCAAGCATGCTGTGTATGTTGTGTGCAGCTGTGTGCATGTACAGTTAGTAACTAGTTGATGACTGCACAGAAAACGTCATTTGTTTCAAGCATGCTGTGTATGTTGTGTGCAGCGACTGTTTGATGAATACCCCAAGTGTTTCATCGTGAATGCCGACAATGTGGGCTCCAAGCAGATGCAGCAGATCCGTCAGGGTCTGCGTGGAAAAGCCAGTACGTATCACAGAAAAAAATCTCTGCCTTTGTTTTCAGTACACACAGTATATCGTGGCGCATTTATGCATGGGTTGCAACCACTGGATGAACCTTGGGAAGGAGCAACCACAGTTTCAGGCAGAGTAATCTGCATTGACAATGAATGCTACTCCATGCATTGTGATATAGAGTGTGCAGTGCTGTGTGGTACTGTATTATGGAGTACAATAGGAACTATGCAACTCATTGCAAATCAAAACAAATTTGACAGGGAAGGAAAGTAAAAAATCATTACTTTTTATTTGAAATCTTGGAAAACCTTTTTCTTTTAAATTTTAGACTAGTCAATCGGAGGAAAAAATGAAGATGATAAATGGTTCATAAAATTACGATTGTAAAATAAACCAAAACAAAAAAAGGAGAAAGAAAATTTAAAAAACAAACAAACCAAAAGCTACTTCTAGGATACTGTAAAGAAACCAATCTGAAAAATATCTGTAGCAGGTGAAACATTTTTATGTGTGATGGAGTGTGCTGGTGACAGTCAGGGTCTGGTGTTTGTTGCAGTTGTTCTGATGGGGAAGAACACCATGATGCGCAAAGCTATCCGTGGTCACTTGGACAACAACCCTGCTCTGGAAAAGTAGGTGTCCTGATTTTGATAATCACTGTTGGGGGGTGCATGTGTGCTGTTAAATTAGAAAGGAAATGTTGTCAACATAAGGCAAAGCAGCGTGTATGCATGCACGTGCGAGATCAGATTCTTGGGGAACTGTTGACATAAGAAAAGCTGTGTGAGTGTGCGTATTGGTGATGATGTGGGTTTGATCAGAAGAGCAAGTAGTTGTTGCTTGATCCAGTTTTTAAGATTTGCCTGCAGTAAATAATAAACTTGTGTGTGGCATGTTTGTTTCAGGCTCCTGCCATGCATCCGTAACAACGTGGGGTTCGTGTTCACCCGCGAAGATCTGGTGGAGGTGCGAGAGCTGCTGCTGGCCAACAAGGTAAGGCTGCAGCTGCTGTCACTTCACGTCACTTCACTTCACTTCATTTCACATTACTTCATTTCTCCAGCTGTGTAGTTAGTAGTTACTGTTCCACTGTTGATGGTCTGGAAGGGTCCCTGACACTTTGGGTTAATATGTGAGATGTACATGTGTGTGTGTGTGTGCGTGTGTGTGCGTGTGTGTGTGTGCGTGTGTGTGTGTGTGTGTGTGTGTGTGTGTGTGTGAAAAGTTAAGTTTTCACTTTATTTTGAAATCAGTTACTTGCATGGAATTTGGGAATGAGTTGATGTAATGGGGTGTGATAGTGTGTTTATGGGATATCTTACATTTGAACTGTGGGTGTTTTTTATATGTCGCTCTTGATGTTAAATTTATTTTACTATCAACTACCTCGTTGTTGCTCACCTTTGCTGTTCTCATCAGAGTTTTATGGATTCATGTGATTAAATTACCTTAGGGTTAAATGCCTCAATCTAGCTGTTGTTGTCAGTTGCGCAGTGTGATGGAGAAGAGTTTTCAGGATGACGATATCAATGTAATGTATGGTGTAATGTTTTTGATGCAACATGGTATGATGTTCATGTGGTAGTGGTGAAGTGTTTGTGACGCAGTGTCGATGATGCTGTGGTATGATAATGTCACGGTGGCATGACATGTTGCAGTGGTCATCATATTATAATGCTACTAGCAGACATAGAGTTGATGTAGGTGTTTCTGTGTGGATGTGACGCTGATGACCTTGTTCTGTGCTGTGCAGGTCAAAGCTCCTGCCCGTGCTGGAGCCCTTGCCCCTCTGGATGTGAAGATCCCAGCCCAGACCACCACGCTGGGTCCAGAGAAGACCTCTTTCTTCCAGGCTCTGCAGATCACCACCAAGATCACCAAGGGGACCATTGAAATCCTGGTGAGGACACAGTGCCTGTGTACTGAAGTACTTGTTTTGTGTCATTGCCAAAGCTGAGTTGTTAGAACGCAGTATATTTATATATTTTTTGGTTAGCACCAGTGCAGTCATGGCTGTGATGTGATGTTTGAAATGTTTGTTTTTTTTAAAACTCCTAGCCAGTGGGACAAGGTATATTCAGTTGATGTACATAAAAAAAATATTTAAAAATCCAAAACCATGTGGGGCAGATTTTCAGGAGAGGATGTCACAGTCACTTTAGGGGGATTCTGCTGTTAGGTAATGAGGCAGTGCCAAGAATATTGACTTTTTCAAGCCCATGGTTGCGGCAGCTTGGTTGCTGCATTTGTCAGAAGCACACCTCACTTGGGTTGTCAGTGCGTTTCTTGAGCAAATTCAAGTATTCCAAGAAAATGTGTGAAATCTACTTATAAAGTGAAGTATACTGTGGAATTTTACATCTGCAGTACTTTTTGCTCTGTGCATTTTTTTTTCAAGTTTACATTATAGCCAGTGTTTTTGCTCCTTTTTTTTTTTATTGTCATGCTACATTGGGAAATAAAAGTATTGTGGAATTTGGATTGGGGGTGCATACATGTACAAAGAAACTTGCAGACAGACAGACAGTAAAATGATGAATTGTGGTTGCAGAACGAGGTGAACCTGATCAAGGAGGGAGAGAAGGTGGGGCAGTCCGAGTCCACTCTGCTCAACATGTTGAACATCTCCCCCTTCACCTATGGGCTGGTCATCGAAAACGGTAAGTTTGCCTTGTGGCCTTTAAGCGTGTTGTGATAGTGACTGTGCTGAGCTATATCCGAGTTATAATCATAGAATCAGTATGGAAGTATGACAGGTCTCAGTTTCTCAACTCTTGTTTCTGTTTTGGTTTCCTGACCTGCCACTTTATTTATTTATTTATATTTTTACTCTACAGGTGTATAGTTTGTAAGCTTTTTTTTTCTGGTAGGTTTTGGTGTTGTGTGTGGTAGCCTGTAAAGAAAATGTCTGGCAATGGGTGCAGTTGAGTCAGTGGATGCAGACTCTACATGCATGTGATGTTGGTTATATATTGTCAGGATCCGTAGCTGTCAAACACTCAAAAGATGGACTTAGGAAGTTAGGATTTTGTGAGGGGTTTAGGTTTTTAAAAAAAAATTTAATCCATTTATTTTACTATGTCAATTTAGTTTATCCTTACAGTTATGGATGTACTAAAACTCCATGTTTCAACAAAAACTCAGATTGAATGGACAACATAAACTCGGATTGCTTCAACAAAAACTTGGGATCGAGTGTTTCAGCAGAAACTGTTTCAACAAATTTTAACGCAACACCAAACACATAATGCAGTAAGACGTTTGGTTTGAAGTTGTGGGCAAAAGGCATTGCAGTAGCATTGGTTTGTAGTTGGTGAAATATAGTTGGTAGGGTTTTCCCCCCATTTTTTTGTTTTTTTTTTCAAGTAGGTTGCATATGTTGTTGGTAATTTTGTGTTTGAGTGTATAGGTTCCCTCCCCCCCCCCCCCCCCCCCCCCCCCCCCCCCCTTTTTTTTTCTTTGGTGTTTGTGTACTCTGTATTTTTCTTCCAGTTAAATGACTTGACTTTTTTTTTTTCTCTTTTTAGTGTACGACTCGGGCACCATTTTCAGCCCTGCTGTCCTGGACATCACTGATGACGACATCCGCAGGACATTCATGGAGGTGAGTACACTCGTGCCTGCCTTCTTGTTGTAGTCTGGTATCCTTGCCTGTCACTTCTGTAAACCCTTGCGCTGCTTACAACACACTTCTGCCATGAGTCGACTGGCCACTGAAGTTGTCTATGGAGCAAACTAGGCGAACGTTATTCCTTTTCATATTGCTATATAAATCATGTTTTGGACTCTATAAAGTAATAGAATTGGAAATCTTTTGCTAAATGTAGACAGATACCAGGGGTTAAGAAATAAGTTCATTTTTGTAGTCAGATATGAATTGTCTTGATTTGAAAAAGACTGGTTCCAAAAAATTCATTTATGTTGAAAGGGGTTAAAGAAGAAATAACAGGACAAAAATCCGTGCAAGAGGAGTTATGCAGGTAATGTATACAAAACCTTATTCAAGTGAAGTGTACATTATGTGTATAAAAATAAATGAAGATGCTGTGTTGAGAGGATTTTCGATGATCGTGTTTAAGCTATAAGCATAGTTGTAATTTATGACCATCATGCTTGGACGGTTGCCTCTCAGAAGTGTTACCATAGGTGCATCATGCAACACGGGGAGGGACAGGCCTCCCCGGGTTCATCTTGCCCTAAGACAAAGTTAGGGGAGATACCAAGTTTGTTTTTTTCTTGTTGACAGCTGTGGTGTGTGTGTGTGTGTGTTTCAGGGAGTGCGCAACGTTGCCGCCCTGTCTCTGGCCATCAACTACCCCACTGTGGCCTCTGCCCCCCACTCCATCGTCAACGGCTTCAAGAGACTACTCGCCGTCGCCGTGGAAACCGACATCTCATTCCCCGAGGCAGACCAGGTAAGGCTGGCTGCCGTCTGTCTTGTGTTTACTTCTGTGGTCAGGAGAGTTTGAAGAGTTTGTACCCATCTTGAAAGATTGGGGGATGCTTTTTGTAAGCTTATGTTTGTCACAAATGTGATAATGCAGTGATTGTGTGTTAATGGGGTTTTTCCCTCCTTTTGGGGGAGGGGTGGGGATTTTTTTTTTTATTCCAAAGAGCCAAAATTGAAGGTTTGACACCTTGCCATATCTCTTGGCCTTACATGAAGATGTGTAGTAAGAGAGAGTTGAGCATTGAAACTTCATTTTATTTGAAAGCCCTTTCATAGGGAAGTCAGTCTGATGCCAATACCCTATAGGAGTAAACACAAATCAAGCAGAAAATGTATGCACTGCGTGTAATGTGTGGGGGAATTGAGATTGTGTTGTTTTGTTTTGTTTTTCAAATGATATTTACCCGGGAAAAATCTGCAAATTGAATTTTAAAAAAAGTGTTACATTTCAAGTTTTAAAACTGACAGTAAACATTAGTACATTTTTATCTCATTTATTTATAAGTGGACTAGTGTATATGAGGGTTTTCAATCAAATTGGTATATCTGGTATATATATATACATGGCATCAATATAATACCATTCGGACTGGAAGCCTTTTTAAAAAAAAAATAATAATTTTAAAAAATTTGTTTATGAGGTGACATCCCTGAAATGGCCTCTGTGGTCAGCGGGGCTATAAACAAGATTTGGATTAGATTGTGTGTGTTGATTCGTTGATTCATTGATTTTTTGTTTGTTTGTTCCACCAGACCAAGGAGTACCTGAAGGATCCTTCCAAGTTTGCTGCAGCCGTTACAGCTGCAGCTCCAGCGCAAGCTGCAGCAGCCGCCCCTGCTGCAGCAGCCAAGAAAGAGGAGTCTGAAGAATCAGATGATGACATGGGCTTCGGTCTGTTCGACTAAACCCCGTGGAAGTGTGTTTGTTCATCACTGAAAGACTGTCCTTGACAACTATTTGAATCTGAAATAATAAAATCTTTTTCAGTGTCCAAGTTGAATTGTGTGTTGGTGTCTGATACTAGTGAGTGTGTGTGTGTGTGTGTGTGTGTGTGTGTGTGTGTGTGTGTGTGTGTGTGAAGGAGAAGAGGGTGTTTACTAAAAGGAATGAAGTGAATTATCAAGCGCAATCGTTACACAACATTCTCTCTTGCTCTCTGTTTCTTTCGTACTCACAATATTCTCTCTTGCTCCGTTTCTTTCATACTCACACTATCTTTCATATTCACACCTCTCTCTCTCTCTCTCTCTCCTCTCTCTCCTCCTCTCTCTCTCTCTCTCTCTCTCCTCTCTCTCTCTCTCTCTCTCTCTCTCTCTCTCTCTCTCTCCCTCTTCCTCTCTCTCCTCTCTCCCTCTGTCTCCCTCTCCCTCTCCCTCTCCTTCTCCTTCTCCCTCTCAATGTTGTGATTAGATAGTTGTCAAGTGCTCCCCAAATTTATCATTCTTGGGACCACCCTGGATATGTACTGAAATGTTGCACACCTCAAATTACTGAGACCATACACACTGGATGAGACCTTCGCATGTGTATCTGTTTTCAAATACCTTGTCAAGACAGAGTGGCAAGATGCTTTATGTTCACCTGCGTAACAAGTAAAATGTGATGTCCTGGGTTCGATTCCCACCTTTCCCCTATCTTCCCAGTTTGACAGAAAAAAAATGAATATCAGTCCTTTGGATGAGACAATAAACAGAGGTCCTGTGTGTGAATGCGTGCAGAACATCTTGCGCACACATTAAAAACCTGTACTGCCTTCGGTAGTTAAAGTCTGTCCCAAGCCTAATGCTCATCAGGCTGGTGCTTATCCCGGTTTCTGTGGTGTTAAGCGACTGAGAGTCGTAGACTCCCCCCTGGATAGGACGCCAGTCTATCGCAGGGTTAACCCTGAACACAAGGTTGGTACCCCTTTTACACCTGGATGGGGTGAGAAAATAGCCGTAAAGTGCCTTTTCCAAGGGCACAACGCCATAGCTGAAAGCTGGGATCGAACCCACAACCTTTAGATTATGAGTCCAACGCCCTAAACCACTAGACTACAGCAGCGGCTGCCTTTGGTAAAGTAGGCCACTTTTTGTGCTGGTAGGAATGGATGACAAAATTCTGAAAAACGTGCATTATACACACAGTCGTGTTCTGACATCATCCCTTAAGTCGAATACAGATACCTAAATAATGGTGGGTGAGGTGGGGAATGGACACGTGCCCAAAAATCTTGCCATTGAGCTCTAGCTGAGGAACAGATGGGGAAAAAAAAAACCTTTCCATATAGGCAGTCTGGTGCAGTTTTCATGGATGAACTGACCATCTCGACTTGTATTTCAAAGCATAACATTTGAATGCAGGCCTCTGTACTCTGCTTTCGTCAACAACTGACACAGTTTGCTAAAACTATAAATTGTTATTGATTGCTTGTGTATTGTATAGGTCGAATGCAAGCGCTTTTCTTTTGATTTTACAAGATATAGCGCTATATAAATTCCATGTATTATTATTATTGAGCTGGGGTCATTCTGGTTCTGATCAGGTAAAAGCCGTTACTGCACGGATGTTGCATTTCTGTGACATGAATGGCATACTGCCAATGCTGCTGCAGAAACATGCCATTGTAGATTAATGGCATGATGTCCATGTTTTACCAGATGCCCTGTTTTAATCTGTCCAATTCATGGTTGCACAAATTTTAATCAGAGATTGTTAGGTCGATACCAAGATGCCAAGGTGATTTTTTTCTCCCTGGAGTTGACATCGGTACTGACAATTCTCTGAAGGTCCTTCAGACAAGACTGTAATAGTATGAACTAAGGCCCTGTGTGTGAATGCATGCAGAACAGCTTGTGTGTGTGTGTACTTATTTAACACCTGCTCTACCTTGTGGAAGAGTAGGCCATCCCTGGCAGTAAGAACAGATGATACAAAAATGTATTTTTAAAAATGCATGCATACTAGTGTCATGTTTAGACATCATTCCCGAAGTTGGTATGTGGCTATCCAAGTGGTTGGCAAAAATGGTTGCATACACAAAAATCTCAGCAGCCCAGGAACAGCCCTTCCCCCCCCCCCCCCCCCCCCCCCAATTTACTCGCACCTTTCAGACCCTTCAGAATGACACTTTGATCTGAGATACCATTCGTGAATACACACAGAGCATTTTGTGCACTTGTTAAAAGCTAAAAATATGTTCTGCCTTGCAGAAGAGTGAGCCATTTGTGCCAGTTGGAACAGATGACAAAATCTACAAAACGGCATGCACATGGGAACTAGATATGAAAATAAGCACACGAGTGATTATTCCATTACCCTCAAAATAAAAAAAGAATTTGTAAATGAAAGGAAAAATGAATTGATAATAGAGTATGATAAAAAAAAAATCAATGAAGGAATATTGTTAAATCACAATAAGCATGAAAACAAATATGAGTTCTTTACTACTGAGCTGTGTAAGTGTATAAAAAAAAGGCCTTTACTTTTTCTTTTGTTTTTTTGTGTGTGCTGAAAAAAAAAAACAGAACATGTATTGAAAAGCAAACACTATAGAAGAAAAGTCTGAAGTCCACAGATGACATGCAAGGAAAAGAATGCAATGACAAGAAAATAAATATGAAAGAATCTTTAGATAACAGATTCCTTTCAGACATTGCTACAATTACAAGACGCAAATGAAGTTGGGTTTTTTAAACAATCTTTTTTTTTAATCCATTTATTTATCTTTATTATTTAACATACATGTTCTCAATGCAATTTACAGCATATAATAAACTTTGAATTAAAAAGTAAACTTACAGTATTGCACTGGCACACAAACTAATGATAAAACAAATATAGCCTATGTACATTTGGATGTACCTCACTGATAAATCAGATACAGTGTAATAATATAATTATATACATTTATCATCTTGCTGAACTGAATGCTTGCAGCTGCACAATACTGTAAAACTTAGGCTAATACTTTGCCTGGGCATTTCAAGATCCTGGACATCTGAGTGGGTGTAAGCTATGTAATTAATACTAATGCATATGCTGTTTCTCTCAACAATCTATTAAAGGAAAAGTAAAGGTACCCCATAACCGTGGTCGTAGGGGACCGAGGCGTCAGAGACCCCAGCTTCTCTAGGGGCCAGCATGTTGAGGGCGGCGCCCATCTCCTCTCCCTCGCTGCTCTACCTTGCCAGAGGGCAGGTACCCATTTACAGCTGGGGGAACTGTACTGAAGCCAAGGCGTGCAATCGGTCACCCATACAGTTGGTAACCACGCTCGACGCTGCTTAACATTGGCTGGGGGGAAGCGAGCGTTCTGACCACTGAGCTATCCCGTCCCCCATCAATCAATTATAGAACAACAAAGACATCAACAGCTTTTGAAAGTACCTGGTTTTCTATGAACTGAAGCCTAGAACGATAATTGTGAAAATAGCTCCTGTATGAATGATTTACACTGGTGATGATGTTCTGAACCTTGGGACTTTCCGCAATTTCTTGTTGTTGCTTTTTTTCCTCAATTTATTATTGAGTCTTCTCTTTTTCCCAAACGAAGAACTAAATGTATAGTGGAGCAGAAGAAGCAGAAAGCAACTTTGGGGCTAAGAAGAAAATAAAACAAAAACAAGAAACCATCTTTAATAATCAGTAAAGGAAATTACAAGACACGTTCATTCAAGATGTTGATCATTATGCATGGGAAAAATGCATGGAAATGACTTAGAATGCCCCCCCCCCCCCCCCCCCCCCCAAAAAAAAAAAAAAAAAGAAGGACCCAGAGTGTCTGGTGTGAGAAACGAGCCATGTGGATGGATCTTGTAATATTATTCATTCACACAGTCCCCTGACCGCTTTGGTCATTGAGAAAAGAGAGGGAGTGTGGGGTGGATGTCTACAGCAAACTGTGAAGGATCTCCATTGTGATATTGTTTGGGGGATTTGGTGTAGTTTTTTATTCTTTCCTCGGCTAGAGCTCCGAAGTTTATGAATGGTGAGATTTTGCGTATGTGACAGTTTCCCCCCCCCCCCCCCCCCCCCCCACCATTAAGGTAGCTACATTCCGACTTCAAGGGTGTATGCTGAGTATGTTCGTGTTTCGGTAACCCGCTAACATAAATCACGGGATCTTCAGCGTGCATATTTGATTTTCTGCTTGTGTATATAGGCTACATAAAGGGAATTAAGACACTGACAGGTCTGCACTTGAAGTTGACATGGAAGATCACAAAAATCCCCACCCTTAATTTTCACCAGATGCTACCGAGATTTGAACCCACGACTTCAAGGACCCAAAGGATTGAAGTTGAACGGTTTTAATCACTCGGCTACAGCATCCGTGTCATTTTATTCTGATGGATCTTTTCTGGGCGAAAACAACCAGGTCTGCTTTCAGCTGTTAAGCCTTTCTTTCCTTATGGATCATTACAGCTCCCCCACCCCCCCTCTCCCCACCCCCCTCTCCCCATTTCGTCTTATTTCTGTTGCTGATGCTGGCAGTGTTAGTCCCACAAGAACTTGAAAGAGGGGCCTGATGCTGAAGTGGACTTGGACGGTGGTGTGTGTGAGGGCAATGCCATTTTCAGTTTGAGGTCCGGCCTGGCAGAGGAAGGCACTGGCTGATGCTGAAGACGGCTGTGCTCCAGTTGATGACCTCTGTGGCTGATGCCTCTGTTCTGCCTGTCCTCTGTGGTGCCAGTCATCTTGGCAAAGAGGAGACAGTCATCGAATTCCACCTGCAGAGAATACAAGGGATTTGGTTGGTCATTGTCAGCGAGTCGTCTTGGTAAAGAGCAGACAGTCATCGAATTCTACCTGTAGAGAGTAAAGGGATTTGGTTGGTCATTGTCAGCGAGTCATCTTGGCAAAGAGGAGACAGT
>JASPKP010004450.1:10000-12500 GCA_030674155.1 Stramonita haemastoma | reverse complement strand
TTTGTCCTTTTCTTTAAAATTAAAAAAAATATTCATTGAAACAAAGTTTGTGTGCATTTCCATTTTATTTTCTATTTTTGATTGACAGACAGAGATAGGGAGAGACAGAGACAGAGACAGAGACGTAGAGAGAAAGAGACGGACAGCGCGCGAGGGCAAATCTGCAACTTATAATTATAGTTTCTGAAGAGACCATCCAACCCTCTAACCGTGTTAGCAATAATACTAGTCATAACAGTGGTGTTGATGATGATGATGGATGATGATGATGATGATGATGATGATGATGATGATGATGATGATGATGATGATGATGAGAGAAGAAGAAGAAGAAGAAGAAGAAGAAGAAGAAGAAGAAGAAGAAGAAGAAGAAGAAGAGAAAGAAAGAAAGAAAGAAAGAAAGAAAATAAGAAAGAGAGAAAAAAGAAGAAAGGAAGAGAGAACGAACGAACAAATAAACAGAAGAAAGAAAGAAAACAGAAAGAAAGAAAGGAAAAAAAAGGAAAACAAAGTAAGAAAAGGAAAAGAAGAACGCAAGGGAAAGCAGAAAAAACAGAAGGGGGGAAAACCCACCATAAAGCCATTTAAGAATAATCTCCCTTCTTCCTCCTTCTATCAAAGGGAAAGAACTCTGACATTTAACTTACGACGGCTTCCCCTTTTCTTCGGAAAGTTAGTGCTGGCTATTCTAGAAATGTCTACAGCCTACTTTTTTCATATAATGAAGAGAGAGAGAGAGAGAGAGAGAGAGAGAGAGAGAGAGAGAGAGAGAGAGAGAGAGAGAGAGAGAGAGAGAGAGAGAGAGAGAGAGAGAGAGAGAGAGAGAGAGAGAGAGACAGACAGACAGACAGACAGACAGACAGACAGACAGACAGACAGAACAGACAGACAGACAGAGAAACAGAGACAGACAGACAGAGAGAGAGAGAGACAGAGAGAATCATACAGACCGAGAGACTGACTGACTGACTGACTGACTGACTGACTGACTGACAGACAAATTCACAGAGAAGCAGACAGAGAGACAGACAGATCAAAAGAAAAAAATGTGCGAACGGTGTTTGTGTATGTGTCTGTGCGCATGTGTGTGTTTGATGTCATGTACCTGTTTCATTAAAAAAAAAAAAACAACTGTAGATGTTTAATCATTTCCTCGTAACCTGATTTCATTTTCTGTTTTAAGATAATAAAGTATTTGGATTTGAAATTTGAATCGAATTTCTAAAAGAAGCCACAAATCAAGTCAACCCTTTTCCTCTCCCCCACCCCCACCCCAATCCCCCACTCCCATCCCCCCACTCCACAAACCCACCCCCACCACCCCTACAACCACCACAAACCCCACCTACCTCCTTCTTCCCCACCTCCATCCCCCACTCCACAACCCACTACCACCACTACAACCACCACCACCACCTACCTCCTACCTCCCTATCCCCATCCCCAATTTCCCAACCCACCACCACCACTACAACAACCACCACCTACCTCCTTCCTCCCCACCCCCCACCCCCCATCCCCAACTTCCCTACCCACCACCACCCTCACTACCACCACCACCACCACCACCACCACCACCACCACCACCACCACCCACCCTCAACGCTCCAGCCCCTCTTTCTCCACTACCACCACCTACATCCTCCCACACCCCTTCCCACCCCCAACCCCACCCTCCCACCCCCTACCCCAACCCCACCCACAACCCCAAACCAGCGCGCGAACTCTCACCCGGGGGTCTGTTGGTGGCCATGTTTCTGAAGTTGCTTCCTTTCACGATCTGCACGGCCAGACGTCCTGTGGTGGCGTGGTAAGCCAGTCCTACCAGCAGCTCCGGCATGCCCCCGTGCTGCAGAGACTGCATGGAGGAAGCCGAGTCACTGCGCGACAGGCTGGACACGTCGAACCCTGAGTCTCCGTGCTGTTGTGTGTATATGAAGCAGGAGGAGAGAGATAGAAAAGGTAAGGGTAAAAAGTGTATAGGTTGTTCCTGGTAAAGGTAAAAAAAAGAAAAAGTGTTTCATTTAAAGGTAAAAAGGTTAAGGTGTTCCTAGTAAAGGTAAAAATGTAAAGGTGTCTCAGGTAAAGGTAAAAAGTTAAAGGTGTCCCAGGGAAAGGTAAAAAGGTAAATGTGTCCCTGGTAAAGATAAAAAGTGAAAGTGTCCCCACCACCACCACCACCACCACCACCCACAACCACCACCACCACCACCACCACCACCACCACCACCACCACCACCACCACCACCACCACCACCACCACAAACCCACAGAAGGTGACAAGGCAAGGCAAGGCAAATTCTTCTATTCGAAGATAATGAATAAGCACTCGTATACTTTTTTACATCCAGTCCCCGCCTTTATCAGGGATAACATCAAGATAAAAAGGCAACTTCTAACTAAACAGCAACAACAATAATAATGATCTAAATACCAAGAGCAAGAAACCATACCATACCAAGTATCAAAACAACAGACAAGAAATAAGACAGAAATACAA
>JASPKP010004449.1:0-17622 GCA_030674155.1 Stramonita haemastoma | reverse complement strand
CTTACTTCTTCTTCTTTTCGTTGGTTTTATGTCCATTCCCTACAAGGTGATTTAGACAACGGTACATCCACATTAAGAATGTACTGAAAAGGGGATGAGGGGAAAGGTGAAAGGATAAAGAATTAAATAGATTGTGGTGAGTTTATAAAATTTTATTTGCAGTAACTGTCCTACTGGTGATTGACAAATACTTTCTGCAACTGATATTAGGATATGCGAATCGCACAGAACACTTTGGATATTTCCATATTTTTTACCTAGATCTATCCCTTTGCTTTTATACGAGGCAATGAGCACAGGGCAATCAAACAACAGATGACGGACTGATATAATAAAAGGTGATAGCTAAAATAACAACCTATAAAGGTTAACACATACCTATAAAGGTTATTCTTTTGTTCATTTCCTTTCAGATATCAAACGCAAGATAACCTAGGACGTAAGTTTTTCTCGTAACTGAAAAACCTTATATAAAAATAGAGCCAGATTTTGAGCAGTTTTATCATGGACTGATGCCATCAGCAAACCTAACCAGAATAAACAAGGTCAGGCATAGAATTTCTCAGGAATAAATTTTACACGTAACTTAGTGAGAGCAGGACACTTCAAAACAAAATGGACTTCGTCTTCAGCTGATTCTTTACATAGTGGGCATAACATATCGGTAACAGATATTCTTCTATAGCAGAGAGCATGTGCATTAATGTCCATATGCCACATCGAAATCTAGTTAGAACTAATCTGAAGTGTTTATCCATGTTTACTGAGCGGTATTTCTTTACACTATGTGTTAAACCATAAACCTGTATACATCAAATCTAAGGCTAGAGTTGATATGGTTTTCCCACTTTCCCATCTACAGTCTGCCATTCTCTGACGAAGAGTTTTACTAAATGCATCTTCTTGTCCTACCCCCTGATATAGCCATACATATCCAAGCCCCAGTTCAGATAAACATATTGTACATTAGAAATCCAATTAACTTTACCCTTTGCTTCTAAATCAAGCAACATGTTGTATGCCTTTCGTGGTAGCCTTAATCTTCGGATGAGACTTTAAACCAAGGCCCCGTGTGCGAACGCACGCAGAACATCTTGCGCACACGTTAAATCCTGTTCCGCTTTTCGTAAGAGTAGGCCATCGTGTGCCGGTGGGAACAGATGACAATATTTACAAAAACTGCATACACACAGGGACCGGATGAAAAAAAAAGCACATGATTGCTTATTCTGTTATCCTCGATATAAAAGAATAAATAAATAAATAAATAAATAATCTTTAATGATTTAAACCAATACTGCATGCACCTAACGGTGGAATTAATGAAAATAGGGTATCTGTTTTTTTCTCCATGATTACACTAAATCATTAAATTGGTGTTTTCCTTCTGACTCCTAAAAACTTTTTCAGTCCAAACAAATGAACAGACTCACAGAGCTCAGCAGCTTTTACATCTAGGCCCCACAATTCAGAACCATACTAGTAGCATTATAGGCTGTACTTGCCTATCAAATATCTTAACAAACAATTGTAGAGAGTTATTATTTAACACAAACAGTTTCTTCATAATCTGAAACAGGGCATTCTTTTCAAATAAACTTACAAATTGCAAATGAAATCTCTTTGCTTTAAGAGAGAGAGAGAGAAAGAGAGAGAGAGAGAGAGAGAGAGAGAGAGAGAGAGAGAGAGAGAGAGAGAGAGAAGAGAGAGAGAGAGAGAGAGAGAGAGAGAGAGAGAGAGAGAGAGAGAGAGAGACGCAAACGCAAACGCAAACGCAAACGCAATTTTATTTAACGAGGGTAATAGATTAAGTAACAAGACTTTTTTTCATCCAGCCCTCAAAGAAAAGAAAAATAACTCCAAGAAAAACACAGCAATTGATACAAACGAACATACACAAACATGGATACCAATAATGCAAAAAGAAGGAGAGAGAGAGAGAGAGAGAGAGAGAGAGAGAGAGAGAGAGAGAGAGAGAGAGAGAGAGAGAGAGAGAGAGAGAAGAAGAAGAAGAAGAAGAAGAAGAAGAAGAAGACAAAGTTAACAAGTAAGGAAACAGGATATACATGTTACACTAATACATCTTGGGAAGGAGATATGTTATATCATAATTATTGTTTCATCAAAAGATTATGATATATTGTTTTAAATTTTGTCAGATTAGTTTCATTTTTTAATTGGGATGGAAGCCTATTCCACAGCCATCCCCCAGAATATGCCAGGCTTGATTTAAATAGGATAATCTTAGGTAGAGGTAGATTAATCAAATGAGAGTGTCTAGAATTATTTACTGTAAAAATGCTTTGTAATAAGGATGGGCATTTCCATGTAAGATCTTATGCATCAAAACTCCTTTGTTAAAAAGAAGCTTGGATTTAAGGGGAAGAATATTATTCTCTGAATGGTCAGCTACTGTTAAAGAAGATGATTTGTTTAAGATAAGCTTTATGGCGCGTTTATGCACTCTCACTATTAATTTAAGGAGATTGTTGCTGGCCATATCCCACAATGTAGATGCATAATCAATAGAAGTTTGAATGTAAGAATAAAAGAATATTTGTCTGGCATGCAGAGTTAGGAAAATTTTTATCTTACCGAGTTGGTATACCTTTGAGGTAATGGTTTTTGACAGTTTTTGGATGTGGGCAGACCATAGTAGGTTGTTATCAATGGTTATCCCTAAAATTTTGTGATTTGAGACTTCCTCTATTTTTTCATTGCCAATATAAAGCGGTGGTAGATCGAAATTAAGGTTCTGTCGTTTCTGTCTTGTGGAAATGAGCATAAATTTGGTTTTCTTTGGATGAAGTGCCATGTGGTTTATTTGAGTCCATTCCAGAAGCACATTAATATCTTCTTGCAAATTGCGGAAGACTTGAGACGAGTTAACATGGTTAATATCAATAGTGGTGTCATCTGCAAATAAGTCACAGGAAGCTTTTGTAAATAAAGGGAGATCATTAATGTAAACAGAAAATAATGCGGGACCTAGGGTAGAACCCTGTGGTACACCAAATTTATTTGGTAGAAAAGGGGAACAATATTTGTTAACATAAACTTGTTGTTGTCTGTTAGAAAGGAAGGAAGATATAAGCTTTAAGGCATCAGAAGATAGTTTATAATATACAAGTTTCCTTATTAGCAGATTGTGGTCGATAACATCAAAGGCCTTCGCAAAATCTATAAATAAAACTCCTGTAAACTCTTTTTTGTTTACATTAACTAACCATCTGTCTATAAGTTTAACAAGGGCAGTGTGGCATGAATGATTTGCTCTGAACCCAGACTGATTGGGGTGTATAAGGCTATTTTCATTTAAATGACTAAGTAGGCATTTATTAATGTGTTTCTCTAATGGTTTTGAGAGGACAGATAAAATTGAGATGGGTCTATAATTAGAGGGATCAGTTCGATCTCCTGATTTATACAAAGGAATAATTTTACTGTGTTTAAACATAGTTGGAAAGGTATTTTTGCTTATACAAAGATTGTAGATGTAAGTCAGTGTCTCTGCTATGACTGGTGCAGCTAATTTAAGAATTTTGCTATTCAAACCATCTAAGCCACAAGTTGCCGTCTGCTTCATACTTTTCAAAGCGGTAAATACTTCGTGTACACTCATGCATGGAATTCTTAGTTCGGAGTTAATATTTTTGTTGCTGCAAAAGGCTTCTAAAACTTTTAAGTTATTAGTTTTTGATTTATCATTAGTTATTATTCTATCTGAAATAGTTGCAAAATGAAGGTTTAAAGCATCAGCAGAGATATCGTCTAAAACGTTAGGTGTTTTATTACAGTTCTTTCTAGTAAGTAGATTGACTGCTTTCTATACAGACTTGCTGTCTTTCTTTTTACTGATTAAGTCTTCAAAGTATTTCTTTTTTTCAGCACGTAGGAGGAAGGTTACAAAATTTCTTTGCTTTTTATATTCTTGATGGCTTCCTTTTTTCAAAAGATAATCTCTTTGGTATATTTGTTTTTGTACTTCTTTTGTCAGCCATGGAGGTTTAGATTGGTAGCTGACTCTTTTGGTTTGAAATAATGCATGCTTATTATAAATACCATAAAAAATGTTGTACCATAATTCTAAGGACTGATTAGGGTCAGTGCACTGATATACATCCTTTAAAGGCGAGTTTAACAGATCTGAAAGAAATTGAGCATCATCAAAGTTAGAAAAATTCCTGTATATGATAATTTTGTGATTAATTTTCGGAAATTTTAACCCTTTTTTACACCACGTAACACAGATGGGGAAGTGATCACTACAACCAAATATCGAACATTTATTTCAGTGATGGAATTCTGGTTATTAACATATATATGGTCAATTAGAGTCTTGGAGTTTTCAGTAACAGGTGTTGGTGATTCTATTAATTGTTTTAAATTAAAAGACTCATATGTCTGTGTCCACCTGTTATTAGTTTTTAATAAATCAATGTTAAAGTCACATAGCAATATAATATCTTTAGAATCTTCATTAATGTCATCCATCATAGAGAGAGAGAGAGAGAGAGAGAGAGAGAGAGAGAGAGAGAGAGAGAGAGAGAGAGAGAGAGAGAGAATATCTATTGTTGTTCTTTTGCACTCATATTCTAAAATGAGTAATGTTTTACTCTTGGTCTTGTTCTTTTCTCTCCTCTACTCTGATCCATGATGTTGATGGATTATCCAGTTACTGGCTTGTTTCTCCTGGAGTTAACATCAGTGCTGACTCCACTCTCCCCAAAAGTCCTTCGGATGAGACTGTAAACCCAGGCCGTGTGGGTACCCGCGCAGAACATCTTGTGCACACATTAATTCCTGTTCCGCTTTTCGAAAGAGAAGGCCATTGTGTGCCGGTGGGAACACATGACAAGATTCACAAAAAAACTGCATACACACGGTGACTGGATGTAAAAAAGCACAAGATTGCTTATTCCATTATCCTCGATATAATAAAATAAATAAAAATAAATAAATAAATAAATAATAAAATATCAAGGGGGCGGGATAGCCTGGTAGTTACATTGATGGATAGGAATGGATGACAAAATTACAAAACTGCATTAAACAGGACTAGATGTAAAACAGCAAGACAAAAAAAGCACAGGAGTGCTTTTTTCATTATCCTCGGAAGATAACAAAAGCAATAATATAATATTATTATTGTTATTACTACCATTACTATTATTAATTAATTCTTTCAACCCCATAGCCTGGTTTTTCCATTCTGCAGACTTCTTCCTTACCATCCCGGGGCCCAGTATACCGGTCTCCACCAACAAACACCCTTCCTTCCCACAGCCACTAACGGGTCTTTGTTTATGTATGGACTTCGGCACCGGGCAGCCTTCCTCCCCTCCTCCCTCCCCCCCTCCATTAATCTTGACCTGTCAGCATCTTGACCCTTCAGCCACTACGGCATCTTTATAGTAGTAGCGTGAATGGACTGCAGTTCCAGATTACCCAACAGATTACTGTATTGGTCTCCCAGCCTCTCTCTCTCCCCCCCCCCCCCCCCCCACTCGTGAGAAAGTAGTTGCTTCAGAAATTAGTTGGTTTTGGAATGAGTGTAAGAGTGTGTGTGAAGATGTGGCTGATTTCTTGGCTGTAAAAATTTCGGATTCTGATCAAGCTGTATCATACATGTGTCACCTATGTGTGACATGTCATGTGATACTTGGACAGAAGTGCAAACAAATGTAATTAGAGAACATGTCAATACTATCCGTATACAAAAAGAGTGCGAAATAGTGTGGGGCTTGCTCTGTTTATTGGTGTGTGGTAGTCATACACAATCTACAAAAAAAGAGAATAAACTGTTGATGTGTTGGGGACAATCATGGTGACAATGGTGACAGTTCTCATGGAGTATTCACATAAACAATGCAAGGGTATGTACATGAGGCATCAGTTGGAGAGTACAAGCACGAAACATACAACTGACTAGAAAAATACTGATCTGCATGGAGTGCATTATGGCATACCTGTTGTTGTTTTTTTACTGTCAATTTACCTGTTTTACACCTGTGTCATCTGTCATGTTGCTGTGAAGTGTCAACATGGTCACCAACACCTTCAATTTCCTACACAATGGTATATGGCATTCTTTGGTTCATATAATATGGGCTACTGCTGTAAGTCTGTAAAGTAAGTATGCTAAGTGTTTTGGTCTGTAAATCCGGGAATGAAGGGAAGAAACAGACAAGAGGAACCTGGGAATAAAGGGAAGCAATAGCAAGTGTAAATGAGGGAATGAAAGAGAAATCTGCAGCCTAACTTTTGTTGTTCTACCACTTTTATCACTTCAGATATCTGTATACTTCATGAAAATACATGACTAAGTTGCCATCTATGTAGGATGCATCAACCTTAACAGTGTATAACCATGTCTAATTCACCTTCGTTATTATTATTGTCTTGTGTGTATTTGTGTTCTGCTCTCTCTCCTTTATTCCCATCAGTTATTTACTGACATATTTGTGTCGCTCCACCACAAAATGAGTCGCTTAGCACATTACCCAACTTTTGGCTAGGAGCCATTAAAGGCAGGTGGGGGTAAAGATGTCAATTTTGAGATTTTGATTTATTATTAAACTATATTGGTTATTCTACCTTGTAGTGAAAGATCAAGGCATAATTTGTATTCCTTTTGGTTTTAAATGTGTTTTGAAAATACCCAAGCCCTCATTCTGACAACCTGTTACAAAAATAAACTTGCCCATTTCTCAATTTGTCACATCCTGCAGTCTATCATTTCAATTTGATGCCATGGAGACGCTGGGGGCGACGACGAAGACAACGGTCATTGGCACATGAACACCTTCTGCCTGCAACTGCACCATCATATTCTCTTGCTGCGAAGAGTTAGATCTGATGCCGTGGTTGTCATTCTGTAGATGTTGTGTATGACTTGTTTAATTCTTTAGTGGATCTATATTTTGTTTGCTGTTTTTTTAGACTAAGAACTATGGTGTGGTTCTTGTATTGACAAAGTGAACTGTATAAGACAAAGTGAACTTTATAAAATAAAGATCTACATGTTTATGCTTAGTTAACAAGCCACAAATCTCGTGATGGAGAAATAATTTTTTTCAAAAATAGCAATTACTCTATATAGCTAATGCTACTTCCAAGAGAAAAAAAACAGATGGAAGTTATAATATTGGATCAGAGGAAAATAAAATAAATATTCATCAAGTTTGTTTTAACAGTAAGGCACTATAAATAACATGTTTGATTCAGAAGTGTCTGGCTCACATAGCAGCCCTATTGTAGCAATGGTCTGTAAAATTCATTGCCTATCACATTGTCTAAAAGATTATTTTGTGTGATGATCTTAGAAGATGTAGTTGCTTAAGAAGAATCCGGTTCACGTAGGCCTAACAGATTTTGTCTAGTTTGTGGCCTATATATTTCAGATTAACTACCTACATGTATATATCTGACTGCTTTACTGAGAGGCTGTGATATCCTTAGTAACAAGAAGTGTTAATTCCAAAGTAGTTGTCACCGATTGTATTTAGATCCTGAAGGCAATTTTTGTGTACATGATCTGTATTATCCTGGAGAAGTTTGTAAGATGTCCTTTTTTCATATAGTAGTAGTAGGCACCCATCAGTCTCAAAGACTATGGAGTCTCTAGAGCGCAAAGCCTGGGTAAGTAAGTACGGGGGGCAAACTGTTACCCATGCAGCAGACCCCCCTCTCCACGCCACTGGAATGATCCATTGGAAAGGCAATGACTGATACGAATGGTTCCAGTACCGTTGCAGGAGCCCCCAGACGTCCCCATATACAGCCTCGAGCCGCCCTGGGGACTCCAACTCCCCAACTTTTTCTCAGGGATGGTGTCTTAACAGGACACCTGTGTACATGCTTGTTTTTTGTGTTTTTTTTTAATAGTTTTGTAATCTGCACCTTGGGCACACGATGGCCTGCTCTTCCAAAAGGCGGAACGAGGTTTTAACGTGTGCTCAATATGTTCTGCATGCCGTTCACACACGGGGCCTGGGTTTATAGTCTCATCCGAATGACTTTGACATTCATTTTTCATATGCAGTACTGCTAAATATCAACCACTGTAGTTTTGTGTAGGTGTGTCAGCACGGATGCTGACAGAGTTTGTGGAGGGAGGTGTAGCCGGGTGCACATGTGTGTGTGGCTTAAGAGAGAGAGAGAGAGAGAGAGAGAGAGAGAGAGAGAGAGAGAGAGAGAGAGAGAGAGAGAGAGCGCAGGCTGCATTGGAGTTATTTCCCTTTAATGCAATTGTTTACATGTTAGATTTAGAAAAAAAAGAAAGATCGTTAATAGCAGCTTTGAAAAGCCCTAATACTTGCACATTTCATTGATATAATTGGTGAAAACCTTATCTTTGCATGGTTTATCTCAAACAACAGTCACAGGCCTTTATTCCATTTGATTTCTATTTTTTCCTGTTGCACCATATCAGCTTACAATGCCTTGATCTCTAGATCCTAAGACATATGACGTCTTTCGACATAATGAGGATAAACCCTGTTGGTGTTTCTTACAAATCTGAATGAGGAAAACTGAATGTGCAGCAGATTATCGTAGATCTGTGTGTTTTTGCATGCTGTTTAAATACAAATATCTCCTATCATAGACATCTTTGGTTAATGATATGTATAGCTATAGAAACCTTGGATGACATTCTTCCTTTCTCTGTCATAAAGTATCTTGTCTAGTTGGGATTTTTGTGGTTGATTATTGAAAGTTGTCACTTAATGCCGTTAAAAGTAGGTCTATTTAGATGCATTAATGGCTGTTAGCTTCCAGCCATATAGTTGTTGTTTAAAATGCAATATTGCATTTCAGTGCTTAAGTTCTCTGGTTTCTTTTGATATAAGACATGCTTAGTTTGGTTGTGTGGACAAAAAGATAATCATCAATGAAGCTGCATGAGAAAACAAAAAATGTCCTCCATTGTGGCTCAAATTGGCCAATTGGGTTGCAGCTTCGTGGTGCTGTCTTTGCCGGCCACCCAATATGCAAATATAGGTTGATATGTGGGCAAAATGCAAATATAGGAAGATGTGTGCCAATATGCAAATATAGGAGGATGTGCCCGTAAGAGAGTGGAGTCATCAGAGTGGAGTCGTCACAGAGAGGGTCAGTCAGAGAGACAAAGACTGGATGAAATAAAAGAAGATTCCTTGCAACTGTCTTCCCTGAGTCTCCTATTGACTGGTTGCCGTGCATTGTTCCACACTTTCCCTACCCTGCCTTTATCATTGCTACTCGCACTGTCACAAGGGGAATTCTGAAGAATTCCTTCCAAAGGAAAAGAATTTCATAGGATAAAAAAGAAGAAGAATTCCATAGGAAAAGAGAAAAAGAAGAAGAAAGGATGATGATGAAGAAATCCGTATGAAAAAGGAAGAAGAAGAAGAAAGAAGATGGAGAAAATGAAGAAGAAAAAGAAGAAGAAGAACAACAACAACAAGAAGAGAAAAGAAGAAGAAGAAGAAGAAGAAAAGAAGGGAAGAAGAAGAAGAAGAAGCATTCCGAAAAAGAAGCAGAATTCCGAAGAAGAATTTTGAAGAAGAATTCCGAAGGAGAAAAAACAGAAGAAGAAAAGGAAGAAGGAAAAGAACAACCACAATAACAAGAAGCAGAATTCCAAAGAAGAAGAATTCCATACTGGAAGAACAAGACGAAGAAGAAAAATAGGAAGAAGAAGAAAATTTCAAAAGAGGAATTTCAAAGAAGAAGACAAAGAAGGAATAGAAAAATTCCAAAAGAAGAATTCTGAAGAAGAGGCATTCTGAAAAAGAAGGGGAAAATCCGAACAATTCATATTCTAAAGAAAAGGCAGAGGCATTCTGAAAAAGAAGAAGAAAATAACAAGAAAAACAAGAAATAGAAGAAGAGGAGAAACACAAGATGATGATGATGATGATGATGATGATGATGATGATGATGATGATGATGAGATGATGATGATGATGATGATGATGATGATGATGATGATGATGAAGAAGAAGAAGAAGAAGAAGAAGAAGAAGAAGAAGAAAAGAAGAAGAAGAAGAAGAATGATCAGAATTCCGAAGAAGAAGAAGAGAAAGAAGGAATAGAAAAATTTCTAAGAAGAATTCCAAAGAACAGGCATTCTGAAAAACATGAAAAAAATCTGAAAACATAAAACATAGAAAAGGTAGAAGAAGAAGAAAAATAACAAGAAAAACATGAAAAAGAAGGAGAGGAGAAACAAAAAGATGATGAACAAGAACAATTCCAAAGAAGTAGAATTCCAAAGGAGAATTTCGAAGAAGGAAAACAAGAAGAAGAAGAATTCCAAAGAAGAAGAAGAAGAAGAGTTCTGAAGGAAAAGAAGAATTGGGAATAGAAATTGGGAAGAAGAAGCGGCAGAAGAAAAAGGAGAAGTAGAGGAAGAGGAAAAAAGGATTCAGAAGAAAAATAAGTAGAAAAAGGAGAAGTAGAAGAATTCTCAAGGAGCGAATTCCAAAGAAGGAGAAGAAGAAAAGAAGAAAAAGAAGGAGAAGACAAAGAATTATTCCAAAAATGAAATAGAATTCCAAAGAAGAATTTTGAAGAAGAAAAAGAATAAGAAGAAAAATTCCAAAAAAGAAGAAGAATTGCAAAGAAGAAGGCAAAGAAGCATTCTGATGAAGAAGTACTCTGAATAAGAACAGGTACAATTCGGAAGAATAAGAAGAATTGCACAGAATAAGATAAAGTCAGGTAATCAGGTCAGAGGCTTCCCTGCTACTGGTAACCATGTAACCCAGTACTAACCTGCCACATGTGGGGAGTAAACCCAACCTAAAAATCTGACTTGGAGAGGGATGGACTCCGCCAGTTCTGATTTGCCAAGACTCACTCAGGAAGACAGCTGTCAGAATCTCCATAGGGATCAGTTGTGGCACCGGTTACCAAGGACCGTGCCTTCTGTTGCACATCAGGACAGAGGTAAAAAGTATGCTACTGGTGTACAACGCAGCAAAATCTGTGCCAGAAACTACATCACTATTGGCACTTGGAATGTAGAACACTAAGAGCACTAGGCTAACCAGTAGAGGAAACTAAGCAACGAGGCCATAACTAATGGCAATCTTATGTCAGATGAAAATGTATGATGAGAATGAGTGCGAGTGAGCATGTTTCTCTTCTGCGTAAGCGTGGCCGAGAGTCAGCCTGCGTTTGTGGTTGGAACCAATCTCCTATGTTGTTGTTACAGTAGACTGCGCTGGTTGCCTTGTTATACAGGCATTCTATGGCTCTGATCATGTTGGCATTGATATTATACAATACCATGGTTGCCCACAGAGCTGCATGCCAGACTTTGTCAAATGCCTTCTTAAAGTCCACAAAGACATGGTAAAGATCTTGTTGGTGTTGCAAGTATTCTCACAGAGTATTCTAAGATTGAAAATTTGTTCAGTTGTGCTCCGTCCTGCTCTGATCCCTGCTTGCTGTTCTTTGATGATCTCCTCAGCTTGAGGCTTTAGACCGTTAAGGATTATTCTTAGCACCACTTTGCTGATAAGCTTTCTTGCTGTTGTTGTTTTTTTGCAGGTTTTCTTCAATAGCTTTGCATTGTTCTTCAATCCATGTCTCCTTTGCTTTTCTCATGCTTTTTAAAAAAAAGAACTTGTTTATAAATTATTCTGTATAATACCGCACCCTCTGCCTCTTTCTTCCTTTGCTTTAGTTCTCTGCGTTTGTCGCACAGCTTTAGTATGGCTTCTTTGACCCAAGCTGTTTGGTTGGCCGGTGTTTGCTGAGGATGTTGCTAGCTGTTTCAGTCACCAAAGTGTTAAAGCTGTTAATCAGGGTGTCTACTTCAGTGTCCTGGTTGTGGAAAACCAATAGTGGGGCAAATTTTCCTCCTATAGTAGCTTTGAAATTTTCTGCTACGAGTGGGTCCTTTAGTCTGTTAAGATTGAACTTTATTCTTAAATTGCCCTGTTTCTTAATACTTTTGAGGTGGAATCTAAATGTCATCATCACAAGCTCATGATCGCTTCCTATGTCCACTCCTGGAAACTCCTGGTCTTTGCAATAATTAGAAACACTTGATTGGAAGCATTGTTTGACCATAATGTAGTCAACTGGATTGTGGTGATCTCCTCCTAAGCTGTACAATGTCCAACATCTAGATGGTTTGGTCCACACAAATGGTGAACACCATAACCAAATAGATTTCATCATGGTGAAGAGACAGTTTAGGTCCAGTGTAAACACTGCACAGAAGTTTTCCATGAGCAGACATAGGGAGAAACCATGATCTTGTAATGATGACAATCTGACTCCATCTAAAAAAAAAGTCACTAGCAGAACAACATCAGGATTAAGTTTGACCTCAAGAAGCTGAAGGATCCAGAGGTAGCAGACATTTTTCAGGCAAGGATAGGTAGGAAGTTGCAGCACTCACTCTGATGGACTCAGATGATATGGATATAGATACCTTGATGGATGGTTTCAACACAGCAGTGACTGAAACAGCAAGCAAACTTCTTGACAAACATCGACATGTCAAAAAACTTGCATCACACCTCACATCCTTCAATGTAACAAACTACAGAGCTGAAGAAAAAGAAAGACAAAACAAAAGAAAGAGCAGAACAATATAGGGCAATCAATAAAAGAATTAGAAAGTCAATGACAGAAACAAAGGAGAAATAGATTGGTGAACAGTGCCAAATATTGAAGAAAACATCAAGAAAAACAACAGCAAGAAAGCATATCAACTGGTGAAAGACCTGACTAGCACAAAATAGGGAAGAAGCTCAACAATCCAAGACAAGAATGGGAAGTGCCTCACTGATGACCAGGATATTCTGTACAGATGGACAGAATACTTCTCCGACCTGTATAACTACGAAACTACAGGAGATCCAGAAGTCCTCAATGTCCCCACAAACACAGATACTGACAGCCACCTATCCTCCGTGAAGAAGTAGAAACAGCAGTCAGATTGATGAAAAAGGGGAAGTCAGCAGGGGCTAAAAACATTCCAGTTGAGTTGGTCCAAGCTGGAGGGGATGCCATGATGAATGCTTTACTAAAAATCTGCAACAAGATCTGGCAGACAGGAAAATGGCCAACACCATGGACACAGTCACTCATCATCACCCTCCCCAAGAAAGGAAATCAATAGCAGTGCCAGAATTGCAGCACAGTCAGCCTCATATGTCACCCAAGCAAGGTCACGTTCAAGAATATACTGAACAAACTGAAGCAAAAAGCAGAGACCATTATTGCTGAGAAAGAAGCAGATTTCAGAGCAGGGTGTAGTACAACTGAACAGATATTCAACCTCAGAATACTCTGTGAGCAGTACCTTCAACATCAACAAGACCTCTACCACATATTTATTGATTTTAAGAAGGCATTTGACAGGGTGTGGCATGCAGCTTTGTGGGCAACCATGAATTGTACAGCTTCAATGCAAACTCATCAGAGTCATCAAAGAGCTGTACAACAAGGCCACCAGTGCAGTGTACTACAACAGCAACATTTGAGAGTGGTTTCGACAACAGTTGGAGTAAGGCAGGGTTGTCTACTCTCACCCACTCTTTTCAACATCTTCCTTGAGAGAATGATGGCTGATGTACTGGGACACCATAAAGGATCAGTCAGCATTGGTGGCAGAATGATCACTAATCTCCGCTTTGCAGATAACATTGACGGACTAGCATGACCAGAACAAGAGCTTGCCAGCCAACAGAACACTGAAAAAGGCCTATAATATATACGGCATGGAAATCAGTGCAGAGAAAACCAAACTAATGACCAATAACGCCAAGGGCATCAGCACTAATATTAGGGACAATGACCAGAAGCCAAAAATGGTTCAAAGCTTCAAGTACTTGGGAGCCATTGTATCAGACATGCCTGTGAATTGTCGAAACCCTGACTGCTGATTTGGAGAGAAAAGTACAGGTGGTAGAGAAGAGATGCTTCCGGAAGACTCCTTGGCATCTCATACAGAGAGCACATAAGCAGGGAAGACGTGCATAACAGAATCCAGCAAATCATTGGACCCGGCAAAAAATCTTCTATCAATCATAAAGAAGCCTAAATTTAAATGGTACATCGTAAAAAATGGTACAGGCATGTCACAAGATCTAATGGGCTTGCAAAAACAATACTGCAAGGCACTGTCCAAGGAGGAAGAAAAAGAGGCAGACCAAGGAAGATAGGGGAGGACAACATCAGCGAGAGGAATGGAGGAGACTTCATATACCACTATGAAAAAGAAAAAAATGAATGAAGAAGAATCTAAATTGCAAAAAGATATTCAGCAACTTGAAAGAAAAGATGGGAAAACTGAAGAGGATATTCAGGATATAGACATAAAGAAAGAGCAGTTAAAGGCTATTAGGGAAACAAGAGTAGAGGGGGTACTTTTAAGATCAAGAGCGAGATGGATAGCTGAGGGAGAAAAAGTAACTAGTTATTTTTGTAATTTGGAGAAAGGCACTATATAAGTAAAAGTATGAATAGATTAATTGATAAACATGGGAATTTGTTAAACAATCAGAAAAAGTTTTCCAGGAAGTTAAGAGTTTTTAGGAAGAATTGTATAAAAAATCAAATGTTGAAGATTGTGAGATAGATCAACTAGTAAAAGATATTCCACATCTAGATATGAATGAAGCAAATAGTCTAGAAGGTGAGCTTAGACTAGAAGAGGCAAGCCTAGAATTAAGAAATATGAAAAACAACAAAAGTCCAGGTTCAGACGGTTTTACCTCTGAATTCTTTAAGTGCTTTGGGGGTAAACTAGGTGGTTTTGTTGTTAGGGCACTTAAATGCTGGATTCAGAAAGGGGGAGTTATTGTGTATTCAAAAGCAAGGCGATATTACATTTATACCTAAAGGAGATACTTGCCAGAGGATGTCATCTGCAAATCTGAGGTTGCAAAGGGGTCTTCCACCAATGGAGATGGAAGTGTGGTGGCTTTGCTGTGTCTCTGTTATGATGTTTTTGAGGAAGAGGTTGAAGAGTACAGGTGAGAGAAGGCAGCCCTGGCGGACCCCAACCATGGTCTTGAAGAACTCGCCCACATGATTATTCATGAAAACTGCACTTTTGCGTTCTTGTACAGTGCCTTGATGACTTCAATTAGGCAGTTGTCAATGTTGAAGTGCCTGAGTACTTGCCAGACGCCGTCATGCCAAACCCTGTCAAAGGCCTTTTTGAAGTCAATGAAATTGTGGTAATTTTAAGCCACCACACTTCCATCTCCATTGGTGGAAGACCCCTTTGCAACCTCAGATTTGCAGATGACATTGACATCATGGACAGCAGCAAACAAGAACTGCAAATCCTCACAGATAGTCTAACAGATCGAACGAGCGCATACGGCATGGAGGTCAGTACAAAGAAATCAAAGATCATGGTCAAAAGCGCAAGCAATGACATCATGGAAATAAAGATCAATGGAGAAATAAAGGTGAGCCAATTCAAATACTTAGGCTCCATCCTAACCAAAGCTGACACATCAAGCAATGAAGTGAAAGCTCGCATTGCAACAGCAACATCTGCTCTAGTCAGACTCGAGAGGATCATCAGAAGCAACCACACCAGCTCCTGCACCAAATACCACCTCTACAAATCCCTTGTGATATCTATCCTCCTATATTGCTGTGAATCATGGACTCTGACAGCAGTGTTAGAGAGGAGAATCCAAGCATTCGAGAACAAGTGCCACAGAAGACTCCTCAAAATATCATACAAAGAACACAAGACGAATAACTATGTGAAAGAAGAAATCAAAAAGCGTGTGGGCCTCCAAGAGCCTTTGCTCTCCACCATAAAGAGGAGAAAGCTGATGTGGTTTGGTCACACCACATGACACAACACCTTAGCAAAAACCATCTTGCAAGGAACAGTCAAGGCAAGAGAAGAAGAGGCGCCAAAAGAAATCATGGGTTGACAACATCAAAGACTGGACCGCCCAACCCCTGCAACACCTCCTACTAGCCAGACAGGATCGTGAAGCATGGAATAAGATCTCTGTTGCGTCTTCTCTCATGTCCCCCCTACGTCCTTTGGGACATGGGACTGAGTGAGTGAGTGAAAAGAGATAAACCAAGATGTTATATAAAAAAAAACCTGGAGATCAATATCCCTGCTAAATGTCGTATACAAAATTAAAACAGCATGTGTAGGTAATCGTTAAAAAAGTGTATTGCCTAAACTTATCGACGAGGATCAGACAGGATTTATCAGTAACAGGTATATAGGAGATCATATAAGATTTATTTATGATACAATAGCTTATCTAGAAGAACACAATCTGCCAGGAATGTTATTAAATATTGATTTTGAAAAGGCCCTTGATTCTGTCAGTTGGAGTATTATGTTTAAAGTTCTAAAAGCATTTAGTTTTCAATGTGACATCTGTAAATGGATAGAAACATTTTATACAAATATCAAATCTTGTGTAATTGTTAATGGTCAAGTATCGGACTGGTTTGGTGTCAAACGAGGATGCAGACAAGGTGATCCGCTATCTCCTTATGAGTTTGTTTTATGTGTAGAAATATTAGCAATAATGACTCGTGAAAATCAAGATATACATGTGTGGCTGTCAATAATATTGAATGCAAACTTTCCCAGTATGCAGATGATATGGAATTTCTTTTAGCAGGAGACAAAAAATCATTTGAATCTTGCATTAAGACTATCAACAATTTTTGTTCTAAATCTGGTTTATGAATGAATCATGAAAAAACAAGTGTAATTTCGGTTAGGAAGCAATAAAAATTAAGAAATCCGTTACTTGGAAAATCTAAATATGGAATGGAATCCACCAAATTCAAAATCTTAGGAATTTGGTTCACAAACGATTTGCAAAACTGTTCACATATCAATTATTCTGCAAAATTAGATTATGTGAAACAATTATTCAAAGTCTGGACTAAAAGACAGTTAACAACTCTAGGGAGAGTGACAATACTAAAATCACAGATTCTGTCAAAATTGATTCATCTATGGCTCTTATTACCAAATCCACCAGATGCAGTTTTTGAAACATTGCAAAAATGATGTTATAAATATGTATGGAATAGTAAACAAGATAAAATAAGTAGAAAAACATTACACAAGAGTGTCAAAAATGGTGGGCTTGGGTTACCAGAACCGCAAACATTTGCAAATTCATTTAAATTGACATGGCTAAGAAAAATAGAGACAACAAGTTATAAATGGAAGACCATTGGAATGTTCAACTTTCCAATTCTTGAAAACCTCACAAAATATGGGCCTGAAATAGTTTCTCAATTTTCAAAGGCAAACGCCTTTAGGACAGAAGTTTTTACAATATATAAAGACTTTTTCTACGAAACTAGTTGCAGTAGCTCCCATGAACTGTTAGCAGAACCGATATTTTTCAATAATAGAATACAGGTAGGAAATAGGTATATTAAGAAAAAGACATTGATCAATAAAGGCAGACATTGCATAACACATTTTCTATTAGAAAACGGAAAAATTTTGGCATATGAACAGTTCAAAATAAAACATAATGTTGATATTGACTTTGTTACTTTTTATGGATACAAAATAGCATTGGCTGAGTATATACAGAAAACAAGTATAACAGTCAATGATAACGAATGCTTAAGTATGCCACTTTGTCAAGA
>JASPKP010004448.1:0-17622 GCA_030674155.1 Stramonita haemastoma | reverse complement strand
GGGGAGGGGAACATTAAACTACAGGGGGTTCTTAAAGAATGCGGTAAGGCTGAGGTTTTTCTGGAATGTCAAAAAAAAATTTTTTTTTTTTAAAGGTTTCTCTTGTTTCGGCTGAAATCAAGGCAAAAAAATGAATGAAGAATGAAACAACTGATCTTTTTTTTTTTTTTTTAAAACACACAGGCATAAAATGCCCAAGGCAAAATGGGAAAGAAACAGCTATGGTCACAAAAAAACAAAAACAAGTTTGACAAAAGTCCTGAAGTTAGACTGAAAAAAAAATTCAAAAGACAAACTTTGTCAAATTTTTCAAAATCACCAATAAAAAAAATTTCCCAAACACAAAAAAACTTCATAAATTATCAACAATTTTGTGTAAGAAAAAACAAAGTGAAAAAAAAAACACAACACACAAAAAAAAAAACCCTGATGATTTCCCAAAACTGCGATTGCCCAAACAGTTGAATTAGTACGCCTTTAGAAAATTTTTGAACAAACAAAATTTGTATCTGATTTTTTTCTTAGCAAAAATCTTTGAACGTCTTGATGAAGTCTGTCAGTGTCTTTGGATTTTTTGGCAGTGGAAAAACGGATGATCTGACGGTGGTAGAAAACAATTTTTTTTTTTAAAGTTTGCAAGACAAACTGATACCATAAAAAATTTTAAAAAACTTTTAATATTTTTTAATGTTAATTTTTTTCTTTCTTTTAATCATAAAAAGTGGCAGGCAATTTAGTATGGGTTTCAAAACCCCCTCAGTTAAGTATTTTAAAAGTCACCTTTAAAAAATACAAATTTTGACATTGTTTTCAAGTCAAAATTTTAGGACAAGGAGGGGCTTTAGGTGTTTGGAGCATTCTGAAATTTCACTTAAAAATATAGAAAAAAAAAAAAAAAAAAATCACAAGATTTTTGGCATTTCAAGACCCTTGTAGGCCCCTGGCCGACCCTTTTCAAAAGGTTAAAAAAGCCAAAGTTGTAAAAAAACCCTTGGGGTTGTTGTGCAAATGGGCACACGGAAAAAAAAACCATTTTAAAAAACCCCCAATTTTTAAAACCCCCCCTTTTAATTTTTTTAAAAAAAATTTAAAAAAAAAAAAAATTTAAAAAAAAAAAAAAATTTTTTATTCAAAAACAAATAACCCCAAAAATAAAAAAAAAACCCCCCCCAAAACCCCCAAAAACTTTACCACATGAAAAAACCCCCCCCCCAAAATCTCCCCAAACGAACCACCAACCCCAAACCCCCAACAAACCAACCCACCCCAAACACACAACCACAAAACCCCCCACCCCCCCAAAAAAATCCCCCCAAAAACCAACCCCAAAAAACCCCCCCAAAAACCCCCCCCCGGGGGGGGGCCCCCCCTTCCCGACGCCCCCCCCCCCCCCCCCCTTTTTTTTTTTTTAACCCTGGGGAACAAACCCCCCCCCCCCAAACCCCCCAAAAAAAACCCCACAAACCCATCCCGAAAAAACCCCCACAAAAACCCCCCTCTTTTGGAAAAACCTTTCCCCCAAAAACCCCCTTTAAAACCCCCAAAAAATCACCCCCGGGGGAAAAAATTTTTTTTTTTAAACCCCCCCCCCCAACCTAAAAAAAAAAAAAAACCCAACACCCCCACACCCAAAACCCACCCCCCACCCCCGGCCAAAAAAAACAAACAATTAAAAAACGGGAAAAACCCCCCAAAAACCCTTTTTATTTTTTTTCCACAATCAACCCCCAAAACCAAAAAAACCCCTTCACCCCCCCCTTTCCCCCTCTCCTTCCCCTCCCCCTTTTTTTCCCCCCCCTCCCCCCCCACACCCCCCCCCCACACAACCCCCCAAACCCCCCCACCAAACCCAAAAAAAACCCAAAAACCCCCCCCCCAAACAAAAGAAAAAAAAAAAACCCCCCCAAAAAACCCCAAAGGGCCCCCCCCCCAAAACCGAAAAGCCCCCCCCCCCCCAACAACAGAAACAAAACCCCCCCCGGGCCAAAAATTTTTTCCCCCCCCCCAAACTTTTCCCTTTTTCCCCCGGTTTTCTCCCCCAAATTTTTAACCCCAAAAAAAACCCCCCCAAACCCTTTTTCAAAAAAAAGGCTTTTTTTAAAAAAAAAACCAAAAATTTAAAATTTTTTAAAAAACCAACGGTTCCCCCCCCCCGGGGTTGGGAACAAAATTAAAAAAAAGGGGGGAAAAAAAGGGGAAGTCCACTTTTTTAAATGTGTATTTCCAAAATTTTGCATACCCCCATATACACCCGTTTTAAAAAAACCCTTCAGCTCTCTTCTCTTTCCCCTCTCTCTCTTCTCTCCTCTCTCTCTTTCTCTCCCCTCTCTCTCTCTCTTCACAAAACACACACCAAAACCACACACACTACACACACACACAACACACACACACAACACCACACAACATTTTTTAATTTTTTTAATTACTGAAATTGACCCCCGTTTTTTTTACGTTTTTAAGATTTTTTTTTTAAAATGGAAAAAAACCCTTTATTTTTAAAAACCCCATGGGTGACCGCCCCGGGGAAAAACTTTTTAAAAAAAACAGAATTAGCCCACATGGGGCCATAAAGTCAACTTTTTAACAAAAAAACTTTAAACCCCTTTTGTCCTGTAGATTTTGCCGGGGGATTTGAATTTAATTTTTCCCCCCCTTTTTGTCCGAACTGGGATTTCCCTTGGTTTTTCCCAACAGTAGTTTTTCATCACCAGTGCCCAAATCAAAATTGTTACCACAAGCAAAAAGCTTTTTCGGCCGGGGACAAAGCCTGTTGAGAGTCTGGAAGAAATTTATAGCTGTTGGTATTTTTCTTAGAAGGAGGAAAAAGGCAGGGGAAGCAAGATGTGTCCCTGAAGGGGTTTCGGGGAGGGGAAAATGCGAAATTCTAGAGGAAATTTTGTGTTCAGAGACAGGGAATCCCAAGGGGGTTTTTAAAGCAAAGGGGCGGAAAAAGGGGGGGCAAAAGGGGGGTGAAATAAGGGAAAAAACTGGAAAAGGGGGCATTCCATCAGGAGAACTTCACAATGGAGGTATAGGGCCATCACTACAGTAAAACAAAACAAAAAAGTGTAAGTCCAGACATAAATGGAGGGCGAAAAGCATGGATCTTTAACAGTAAAAAAAGACCCCCAAGCAACCAAAAGAATGGTTGCGTTAACCCCAAAAAAAATTTCCCAAAAAGGGTTTGGGAAAAATTTTTTGCTTATTAAAGCACAGAACCACTAAGAAAAAGGGATTTTTTTTAAAAAGTGGTTTTTATTCTGGGGGAAAAGTGGACCCTGAAAACAAAATTTGTTGGAAAAAAATTTAATCCCAAGAAAAAATTATGTACATTTTTATATTTATATTTTTTATGTATTATATTTCCATCATAGACTTGGCCTATATTTGCAACGATATGTTACTACTACCTGGTTCATTATTAATTCTATTGTTTATACGAACAATGTATCTATGGAAATCATCCTGCACAAATAACTAACCAGCAATTAAATAACTATCAACTGTACTATAAATCAGGTGTTAATAGCCTTCGGTTAATCTATCATTCAGAAGACGAAAGAAAGTCACATTATTCTACAATCACCTAATCATCTCCCTATAATATTTTAAATTGAAATAGTTTTGTTATATACATAAAATTGTTTTTTGTACTCGTATCTATTGATATTAATCAACTGATTGTTCATAGGGGCTTTAACAGTACTGTGCTGTATGCTTTGTTGCTCTTTTTGATACTGACTACTGGAGTTTCTGGTGCGGGTTTGCGTTGTTTTTGATGACGTGGAAGAATACTTTTTTCATTTGTTACGTTGATTGTGCTGACTTACATTTTTGGGGTGGTGTTTTGTAATTGGGTCGTCTCATTTGGGATGTGATTTGTGTGGGTGGGTTGCGTGGGGGGTGGACTTAGGTGGGGGGGGGGGGCCGTTTGGACAGAGGGGGGGGGGGGGGGGGGGGGGAGGGGGGGGAGGGGTATACGGGGGGGGGGGGGACGGGGGGTGGGTGAGAGGGGGGGGGAGGGGGGGGGGGGGGGAGGGGGGGGGTGTCTGGGTGCTGGGGGGGGGAGGGGGGGGGGGTGGGGGGGCGCGGGGGGGGGGGGGGGGCTGGGGGGGGGGGGAGGGGGGGGGGGGGGGTGGGCGGGGGGGGGGCGGGTGCGTGGGGGGGGATTGGGGTTTGAGAGGAGGGGGGGGGGGGGAAGGGGGAGGGGGCGTGTGTGAACGGGGAGGGAGGGGGGGGAACGGGCGTGGCGTGGGGGGGGGGAGGGGGGGGCGGGGTGGGGGGGGGGGGTGGGTGAGTTTGGGGGGGGGGGGGGGTGGGGGGGGGTGGGGGGAGGAGGGGGGGGGGGGGGGGGGGGAGGGGGGGGCGGGGGGGGGGTGGGGGGGAGGGGGGGGGGGGGGAGGGGGGTGGGGGGGGGGGGGGGGGGGGCGGGGGGGGGGGGGGGGGGGGGGGGGGGGGGGGGGGGGGGGGGAGGGGGGGAGGGGGGGCAGGGGGGGGGGTCGGGGAGGGAGGAGGGGAGGGGGGGGGGGTGTTCGGGGGGGACGGGGGGGGGGAGGGGGGGGGGGGGGGGGGGGGGGGGGGTGGGGGAGGTTTTGGGGGGGGCGAGGGGGGGGGGGGGCGGATGGGTGGGTTGTGGTCGTGTCCATTTTCAGTTGAATACCATCATTTTATTTATGTGATTAGTGTCAGGGTGTTACTTACGTAGGGTTTTGAGTGAAGATTGGGGTGTGTAGTGGGTCTTGGATTGATGGAGTGCGTATGTAAGATTAACACCATAGGTTCTAGTGTAGTAGCTGGGGATTTCTTGGAAGACTGTCTTTGGGGGCTTGGTTTTCCTAGGTGTTAGTGATACATGGCTCCATTCTTTGGTTGTATTTCCAAGTGCTGTAATCTTAAATAAGTTGTATTATATGTCAAAGACATTTCTAATGTGTTACATGAATACCATGTTAGTATGTCAACTATAAGGAATTGTGACTCTGGGTGAATTGGACTGGGGATGGCACATTGAAGGGTGGATCTCGATGTAGAAAAGTCAGAGGGATAGGTTGGGAGTGAAAAGGTTGTAGTTTGGTGAATTAAGGCAGGTTGTATAGTGTTGTAGGTTGTCCTGAGAAGAATTTAAGGAAGGAATTAAGTATAAAAAAAAATGGTGTGTAAGAGGGAGTTATATGATTCTGGAATAGTGATGGCTCACAGGTGGGGGCTCGGATGTTTGGTTATGTTTTGGTGTGGAAATGGTTTGGATGGTGGCGTGTCACTCGTTTTAATTGGCTGGATTCTTTGGCACATGGATTTGGAGAGGCTTTATGTTAGGAAGTTAGTAAGTAAAAAGTCTATGATTAGTCTCTTGGAGATTTTATTGGATTAGGGAACATAACTGTTGGTTTTGCTGGATTCTTAAATGTTCTCAAATTATAAAAATAAAAAAAAATAACAATAAAAAATTATTGAATTAACCAGAAAACACACACCACGGAAAAAAGAAAAGGACAACCAAAAAAAAGGAGAAAAAAAAGGAAGAAAAAAGGAAAACAGGTAAACACAACAGGGCCAGAAGAAAACCAACCCACAGAACCACCAGCCCCCCCCACATGACCTAACCCACCACCAAAGCCCACACACCGCTTCAATCCTACCTCGGCCCCCCCCTTCTTTCCCCCTCCCCCCTCTCTCTCCCCCCCCCCCCCCCTCCTCCCCCCCCCCTCTCCCTTCCCCCCCCTACCCCCCACCTTTCCCCCCCCCTCTTCCCACTCTTCCCTCCTCTTCCCCAAACCAAACTAAATATTAAAAATGAAAAAAAAAAAAAGAAAAAAAAAAAAAAAAAAAAAAATTAGTATTTATATCATTTCATTCACTCACATAATAATCCCTTCAGTCCAGTCTTGTCAGTTGGGTCATTCACTCATTTATCATTGAGTTCAGAACCACTCACTTGGGTATTCCCATACAGCAAAAACAAAAATAAGTTCACTTCTTTAATATAAAGGCCACCAATTAGTATCCACGACAGCAAGAAAAAAAGAAAAAAAAAAAAAAAAACAATATGCTCACCATTTTGCAGCGTCGAGCACAATAATAAAAAATATATATATAATCATTTCCAAATGTGTCGGCAACCTGTAAGCAAATCTTGCAACTCTGTACAAATGGTTTACATCTCGCTAGTACTAAAATTTACGCAAATTTTGAGTTCAACACCAGGGAAATGATAATATAACAGCACCAAACACCTGAAGGATTGGCAACTAAAGACAAAAATAAATTCATGATGTGAGGGATACACTTGATACAAACATTGGTTTCTTTCGTAAAGCAATCGTAGAAAAAACAAAGGCCACAAAGTGTGTCCACGTGCCACCATAAATACCAAATTTGATACACAGTTGTTCATTTACAGTTAAAAAAATATTTTAAAAAGTATCGCCAAGGGGTACCCACCAACCATTTGTACTTACATTAATCTCACACCACCACACCCACACAACACACACAACACACCACACACACACACACACACACACACACACCACACACAACACACACACACACACACATTTTTGTTTTTGTTTTTTTAAAAAATTACAAACTGAAACATAACTTAACAGTAATGACACTGTCCCTCAAAAAAATGCATCTTTCAAGTGATACACTAAAAAAAAATCTTGTCCCATATGCAATTTGAAAAAAAAAAAAAACAAAAAACAAAACAAACAACAACAAAAACCCCTTGTTGTTTTCTAAACATTAGAATCTCAACATCCTCCACAACAATGCACTATCCTCATACCCCCTCAGTGTGAGATGGGCTCAGTGGATAGAAGGGTGGATGTGTGATGATCCAAGAGTCATGGGTCTGAACCCCTTTACCAACAGGCTAGGCTACAAGGGAACTCTCTACACAGCCAATATTTTTGTTTCTTCCACACTCCACACCCCTTCCAGTCCTTTGAATTTAACTTTTGAACTGAGGTCCCCTGTGAGTAGTGTGGTGAGGTGAAGTTTGGTAAAAACATTTTGCGGATATGTGTTGTATCCTCACTTTAACCACTCTTAGTCCCGACCAGGATTTGCTAGGATTGAATTGTTGCCCCCCTGATATCCCAACCCAGGATTTACTCATGAACCCTTTTTAACCGGTAACATCATAGACTCTGCAGCCAAAGGGTCCTAGTCCATGTGCTCGGTGCCACATCTTATAAATTGACCAAGCGATACAGTAACCATCACCACAGTCATGCACTGCTTGAAAGCCATCATTTTCTGGACTATAATCTATTACTCCTTAACAAATCTCTGTTCCACTCCAAATATTACTGTTCGACAAGAAACTTTTTTATTGTTAGATACAATTATATCACTTGTAGTGCATACATAAATTCATATCGGGTTGCCACATTTTGCGGGATGTTTTTATTTAAATGGGGGGGACAACTATTAGTGGTATAGGGCAATTTTTATTTATGTATTTGAGCCCTTTTGGGAATGCGGCGGGGCAATTCTATAAGAATCTTTATCGGTAGGCGGACTGGTATTGGTGCGCTGGGTATTTTGCTATGGAAATGTCTAGAGTAACTGGCACTCTTGGATAATAAAGAAATACGAATATAATATATTAAGATTCTTTATTAATTAATATTTTATTAATTAATCATAAATACTCATAAAACAAGGGGACTTAATACAAAGACGCACCACATATACTGAGTTACCCGCGCGTTATTCTGTATGGCGGGGGCGGGGCGGAGCGCGGTCATGAACTAGCTAAGGATAACTGGAATCTGGGAACATAGGGAGGTGTGGCGCGGGGGTGGAGTAGTTCTGCCATGAATTGGGTTTGCTGTTGCGCGAAGGTCGGCGGCGATTTTGCCACCAGGCCCACGGTACAACCATACCCCCCCCCTACCCTGGGACAGTCGTGCTGACGCTTCTCTGATCCTACAGTCCTTCTGGGAGGCCCTACTCTATGACATGTACTTGCCTGAGGGAGGCAGACGGACCGGCTGTTAGCCCCCCAATGAAGATTCAGCGGGGGGGGCATAAACAAACTCTCTATAATCTTGGGGGCGATGCGCACTGAGGGGCAGTATGAGCGAGGGTACTCTCTCCCAATATATAACAATTATTTTTATATTATGCTCCGGGTGAAGAGATGATGTGTGGGGGGTATGTGGTGTTGCTTCAGGGGTGGGTGCCTGAGGGCTGGAACATTCCGGACGCGGGTCGGGGGGGGGGTTCATAGCAGGTACTAGGTTGGGTGTCGGGCCGGGATTAGGCCATGGCAACATGATGATGCTTGGTTGGGGTTGGAATGGTCGGGGAAAGAAGAAGAGGGGGGGTGGGGAAGGGTGGGGCGGCTAGGAAGTGGAGCGTGTTTTTTTTTTTTTTTTATTTCCGTTTTACATTACTTTTTATAAAAAATTCTAATACTTATTTGTAGTGGGAGAGTGTGTTGGAGATGATTTTGGATGGGGTGTGAGGTGGTGTGTGGGGACCGTGCATTTTGATGGAGTACAGGTTTTTCATGGGGTGGGTGTGTGGTGTTGGGTTAAGGGGAATATTCTCCGTGTTGTGGGTGGTCGAGGGTTGTTTGTCGCGCACCGCGACCCAATAAGTGTGGTGTGTGCGTTTTTCTCGGGTTTGGAGTGGAGCTCATTGTGTCTTCTTTTCCGGTGCGCAGGTCCTGGTTTACTGGTTAGCCTCTTGTCTTACGCGTTTTCGTCGTCGTGTCTGTGTTGCATATGCGTCACGTGATGTTGGCGTTGTCTTTAACTATGGCCTGTAGCTGGGCCTTTTGTCTTTGTGTTCGTTCTGCCAAGTCTGGGCAGCCAAATACACAATGTTTGTAGCTGGCTTCTTTCATTTCAAGCTAAGTTTGCTCTTCTGGTCTATATATATAAAAATCAGTAAACCGCGCTTACTGTTCCCAAGGAATCACTCACCAACCACAGTGACAGCAGTTTTGGAAGCGACGTTTTTTTCCACATTGCTACAGCTTATATGTCTCGTTTTTTTGATGGTACAATAACTGCACAGGCAGACACCCTTTTGGATGCAGATATTTTCCAAATACTACAGATTTGTCTCGGTATTTTGAGGTACAATATATTAGCACAGGCAGACACCCTTTTTGGAAGCAGCTATTTTCCACAGACATTATAGACCTGTCCATGACTCTGAGCAATAGAATGATTGATACTCAGGCCAGAATTTATAGGACTATTTCTCTGATGTTGCTTCAACAGGAGTCTGATGAGCCATGTCAAAACCATCAATGTTTACCATCCTAAGTAATACAGACCTGCAATACTCAATCATTCGTCCACTATTCTGCGCACATGTTTAAAACTCGATTCCGGCTTTTTGAAGAGTAGGCCCAGTGTGAGCGTGTGGGAATGGATGATAAAGCTTTACAAAACTGCGTACACACGGGGAGTGGATGTTAAAAAAAAAGCACATGGGTGCTTATTCCATTTATCCTGGAAATAAAAAGAATGAAATTTAAAATAAAAATAAATAAAATAACACTCTGAGCTGAAAACACGCTGTAAATTTCCAGATTGTAGACAGTTTGACCTAAAGATAATGTTGATAACAGATACAATGTGCACACAAGATGTCTCTACTTTTCATGCTGATTATGTGTGTTTATATTTTTGCTGACTATGTACTTATATTTTCATATTTCTCTACACACTATCATAAGCACTGATCAGCTATACAGGATAAGAAATTGTTACAAACAAGAAACTGACCATCTATATACTGAAGATCAGACAATTCTTGCTACATTTTAATGTGTCACGACATGACCATCACCGGTTGTTCATTGTGCTGTCTGTTTTTTTTCAATCATCCTGTGATACTTGACCTCTACCTAAAACCCATATTGATCATAAACTCTTCCTCTGCTACAAGAGATGCGTGCCTGCTGGGCCAAGGAGACCACTGTTTCTTTGTGAATGAGAACGTCATCAAACCCTAAACGGACTCCACGACCTGTGCCATACAAAACCAGGAGTCTGCTTATACAGCTTGGGCTTACTCTTTTGCTATACAAAATAAAACAGCCTGCATTTTGGATTATAATTGGGTAATCAATCTTTGAAGATGAACTTTTGAGTTCAAAGCCTACAGTGTTAATTTTTCTACAACATGTTTCTGTGTTTCTCTTCTAATTTTCCCAAAAAGGTTCCATCCATATGCCTGGTCTCGTGGGTCTTCTTCAGGCTTGCATAGTATGACAGATCTGGTACCTTCCTGTCATTATGGTATTATGTTTCGGTATCACAAAGTCCAACAAGACGTTTTTATTGGGGTTTCCTGGAGGCAAACAGTCTGGTTGATTCACAATCTTATATAAAAACCTTTTTATAAGGTCGCAATGGTAAATACCTATCAAATCTGTTTGCTTCATTTCAAAGAATGTAATAATACCAACTACTGCTGTCTAAGAGGAGATCTTTCATCGCGTTCTAAAACGACATGAACAAAAACCTACAGCATTTGCTGGAGTTGCTGTGACTCGTTCTATCAGCATTTCTCAGAATTATCTTGATATGGTAATTCTTGTTTATATCAAAAAAACAAATTATCAGATGGGCACTTTTCAAAGTTGAGCTTGAAATTTCAGAGGAACTTTTACAATCTTTTGTTCTCGTGTTCATTTATGCTTGTCAGCGGAAAAGGGAGAGATTCAATTATTTCTTTCGTATCTTTTTATATCATATTTTCACAAATGGTTACTGCATATTTGCTATAAGATAAATGGTCTATTGTAACCAAAAGATCTTGAAAGGTTGAGAAAACTAATGATTATCCAAACCAAAAAACATCAATGAAATAACCAAAACAAAATATTCAAAACCCTCAAAAAAAAAAAAATGTTGACATTAATCAAAACATAAATACATCTCTCAAAAAAACGGACACTAAATAAACAATAATCAAGCTAAAACATCAAAAAGTCTCTTCAATATTCCCACTCAGTAACGTTACTTTTCCCCTGTTCAATATCAAGAAAGATTTAAAAAAATTTTTATAAAACTCGCTACCTAAACCTCTATTCATAATCATCAACAACACCTTCCCCCCCCCACAAAACTCAATTCATCATCAACAAGAAACACCACCATCCCACCCACCAAACAACACCATACCCTCCCCCCCCCCCCCACCCCCAACCTTCCCCCCCCTCACCCCCAAAAAAACATTCTTTGATCCCATTAAATTAAAGAAAAAAAAAAACACATGAAAAACAAACAAGAAGGAAAGCTCGTCATCTTCTTCATCTTCATCTTCTTCATCATCTTATCATCGTCATCACCATCATCCTCCTCCTCTCATCGAACTTCCCCCCCTATACCTCCCACTCCTTTACCCCCCCTCCCCCCCCTCTCCCCCCCCCTCCTCTCCCTCCACCCTCCCCTACCCTCCCTCCTCTTTCACTTTGAAGGCAGAACGTCCACACAGTTGTGGGTCTCCCTGCAGGGAGAGCCCCCCGGCTCGTAAGAGGCGATGGTTGTGGGCGATGTGGGCGCCTGGTGAGCTCAGTGGGTGGAAGGGCATGTTGTTTCCTTCTGCCTGCTGTCTGTCTCCACATCATAGCTCTCCACCACTGCCAGGGGCTTGCCTTCGGTACCTGACCAGCAGCAGGCAGAGAGAAAACAACTTACTGTGTTAGTGTGTGGTGGTGGTGGGTGTGTGGGGGGTGGGACGGTGTTGGTGGGGTGGGGGTGAGGGGGGCGCGTTGGTTAGGGTGGGGTGTGGGGGGGTTATGGGGGGATGAGGGTGTTGGGTGGGGTGGGATGTGGGGTGGTGGGTGGGGGGGTTGGTGGGGGGGGGGGGGGTGTGGGGGTCGAGGGGTGACTGGGGGGGGGGGGGGTGTGTGTGTGTGTGGGGGGGGGAGGGTGTAGTGTGTGGGGGTGGTGAGGGTGTGGAGTGGGGTGGTTTGGTGGGTAGGGTAAGGGTGGTGTGGGTGAGTGTGTGGTTGGGATGGGGGGAGGGGGGGCAGGGGGTGTGGTGTCGGGGGGGGCGGGGGGGGGGTAGTTTTGAGGAATGGTGGGGTAGGGTGGATGTTGGTTTTTGTGTGTGAGATGTGAGGTGTGGTCTGCACGTGTGGGGTGGTGTGGTGAGTTGGGGTATGGTGGGGTGGGTTGGGGTGAAAAGTGTAAGGTGGGGTGGCAGGGATGGGATGTTTGGAGCGTTGTAGTGTGATGTGATGTGTGTGTTGTTGAGCAGTGTTGGTGTGGTGTGGTGCAGTGCAATGTGGAGTACTGTGGTGTGGTGTGGTGCAGTGCAATGTGGACGTATGTGGAGTCACTGTGGTGTGGTGTGGTGCAGAAGCAATTGTTGGAGTACTGTGGTGTGGCTGTGGTGTGGTGCTGATGTGTGATATGGTGTGATGTGTTGGTGGTTTGCTGTGTATGCGTGGTGGTTGTTAGTGCACTGCACTACATTACACTACACCTTCGACAACCCATAGCCCAATCATTGCCGTTAAAATCATGATTTTCATAACAAGTTTTACATTGATTCTTTTTTCTTTCCCCCCTATGCCCCAGTCAATACCGGGTCGCATGTATCAATGCACCCTACCAGCAGTACTGGCCACTCTACATCTGGTGGATCCACTGATCTACAGGTAACACACACTGCCTAGAAACCAAAAAAAAGTCAGGTTGGAAGTGTGCAGTGGTTCGAGGCCCTGTTTGGGCCCCAAATTTTTTCCTAGATGAGTGGTGATGGTCTGGGTGCTAGTCTTTGGGAATTGAGACAATAAACTGAGGATGGTCCCATGTGGTACCACTATTATTATTGTGTGTTACATTAATTATTAAGAGCACATAAAAATGAAGCCTTGGAACAAGAGGGGTTTATCCCTGGGCAAAATTTGCAGAAAAAGCCACTGTATAAGGGAAAAAAATACAGTTGCAGACAGGACAAAAAAAAAAAAAAAAGGGTGGTGCTGTCTCTTGTGGCGACACGTTCTCCCCGATGGGAGTGCAAGTAGTAGCATGAATTTTGCATTAGAGAAATCTGCCATGACTTATACAATACAATGTAATTACATGCAATGCAATGCAATAAATACACATGACGATACTAACACTATGCAATAACAATACAATGCATCATAATGCTAAATACAGTACAGTACAATAATACAATACAAAGCATTACAGTACAGTAAATATAACAAGACAACAACAATACAAGTACAATGGTGTGTCGTACCAGTCCCCCAGCCACATATCAACTGATTGTTCAACATCCTATAGCAAAAGTCTCCTCGTTTACGTGGGCATGGGTGCCTCCTACCCGCCATGTGCCTGAAACAAAAAACACATCCTAGCATTCAATTTGTCAGTAAAATATGTTGTGTAGGGATGCATACTATAAGTTACTGTTTGCCCCATCTTTCAAAATCCTAATAATTTAAAATCCTGAAGCAAATATGTTTCTTTTTTTTCTGTAGGAATTTCTTTTTCAAAGTTTTTCAAATTTACTTAACTGATAACTAGATTTCTTTTGGTTATTCTTTTTTCTAAAACGTTATCTTCTCCAAAAGTTACCATTTTATATGACCTAAATTTTCTATCCAGTACTAAAATCAATCAGACATAACAAAACTTTTTTTCTTTTTAAATTTTTTTATATATTTAATATGAACATATTTTGATTTAGAAGGGTTTTTTCTTTGTTTTTTTCATCATAGAAAACTGCACCAGAATCAAAGACTTCAGTTGTCTTCGTGTTAGATAATCTCACTTTTTTTTCTAATGTTCACCTTGGCAGAGAAGGTTATGTCTATCTTCATCGCTACTGGAAGTATTTCACATGGACACTCCATCAAAATCATGTCATCTCTGTCACCACTTTTTCCCTTTGCCAAACTGGATTTTTCAGTTTATCATTTAAAACACACAAATAACATCCCTCCACCAAACCATCAACTGACATATTTCAGTATCACAAACAACACAGCCCAGCACTTTTCTTTACCACAACATTGACAAGCAGCTACACTGAACAAAAAACAAACACACCAAACAAAAAACATTTTCTTTATTTTATGTTTATTTAATTCTTTTATATCGAGGATAATGGAATACAGCATTCATATGCTTTTTTACATCCCAGTCCCCGTTGTGTATGCAGTTTTGTTTAAATGTCATCTGTTCCCAAAGGCACTCGATGGCCTACTCTTACGAAAAGTGGAACAGGATTAAAGTGTGCGCAAGATGTTTGCAAGATGACAATGACGCGAAACGCAAGTGAGGACATAATGAGATAATGTGATGCTAATAAGTATTTTTGAATTTGAATTTGAAGTGACCCTCCAGCTGACATTTCTCAACTGTCGAAGACCTCGCAGACCTCAGAGAATCCCTGGTTGGCGGGCCTGGTTGAGTCCCGTCGCTTGAAGATGTGGGTGTTCAGAGTCGTGTTTGTACATGGCGAACACGCGCTTGTGGGGATGTCTCCTGTGGCTCCACTTGTGCTCCTGGAAGTCAAACCACCTCAAACGCCGTCGTGGGCAGGCTTCCCTGCCGCGCCACCTGAGGACACTGAATAGGCATACAGGGCTTCGTTTTCAAAGTACTCAACAACTTCAAACAACAAGATTGCATCACTGCATACAGGAGGGGGGGTAGTCAGGACTAGCCTAGTGGTAAGAACAATATGTGCTTGGACCAATTTGACGGGACCCGGGGTTTCAAGTTCTGGTCGAGAAGATTTTTCTCTCTCGGAGTTAGCATCTGTGATGACTCCACTCTCCCCACAAGTCAGACTTCGGATGAAGACTTTAAACCGAAGGCCCCCGTGTGCAGAACGCACGCCAGAACATCTTGTGCACACGTTAAAATCCTGTTTCTGCTTTTTAGAAGAGTAGGCATCATGGCCCGTGGGAAAGATGACATTTTCAAAACTGCATACAACGGGGACCTGAATGTATAAAAAGCACAAGAGTGCTTATCCATTATCCTTCGATATACAAGAATTGATCAAAATAAAATCAAATCGATCATCAACAACATCAACATCAAGTGCATCATTCTGACCCATCCAGGATTCTTCTGTCTCCAATCAATTATTCTTTGAAAGAGCCTGCAAAAAAGTTATATATATTTATATATCAAAACAAACAAAGAAAATTATCTTAAATATCCACTACAAAATCAAAAAAAAAAACCAACACCGAAAAACAACTGCATTCAACAAATTTATGCAGCCTCAAACTAATATCAGTAATAAAATAACATGCATTAATTAATAGCACACAAACATATTACCCAACTCCAAAGTTAACATCAGACTGAGAACTACCCGGGTGGGATAGCCTAGTGGTCAGAAACACTTGCACACGCATTTTGATGACCCGGCTTCGATTCCCAGTCAAGGGGATTTTTCCCTGGAGGGTTAACATCAGTGCTGGGAAAAAAAATCACACTCCCCAAAGTCCCTAGGATAGACTATAAAACCAAGGCCCTGTGTGCGAACAACACACCAGAAACATCCTTGCGCAAACATTAAATTCTGTTATGCTTTTCGCTAAGAGGTAGGCATTGTGTGCCTGGGGACAGAGGACATTTTCAAAACTGCATACACACGGGGGACTGGATTAGGATGTAAAAAAAGCAAAAGAGTGCTCATTCCATTATCTCAATATAAAAGAATAAATAAATAGAATAAATAAAATAAATAACACACAGGGAAAGTCACATCATCACGGGTAAAACCCTGCACTAAAATCAGTAATAAAAGCCCCACACACACAAAACACCAAAACACAAAGAAGTAGGGACACCCCAAAAATCACACCCCACAGACACACAGTCACATTTATCAGCAAGACCCCTTTCCCACCGGCCACATAGAGCTTGTCTCCCCGAGGAAAAACGGTGGAGGCGGGAGGCGGAAATGGGCATGCTGGGGAAACTTCTTCCCCTTGTTCTGTGCCCCGTCAAACTCCACAAAAATGTCCGCGGGTTGCTTTTCTGCAGCCATCCCCCCCACCAAACCCGAATCTTTTCCTTTGAAAAAGGAAAAAAAAAAGAAAAGAAATGGTGGCAGTGCTGCGAAAATTTGTTGAAAAAGGGTAAAAAAAGTCAAAAAAATGAGATTTTTAAGCGTGATTTGAAAATAAAAAGATATCGTTTTGAACAAGGGCACACAAAAACAGATTTTTAATTATCTTTATTGCTTTTTTTTTCCCCTTTTTTTTTCAAGGATAAAAGGGGTAAGAAATCGTGTGCTTTTTTTTTCATCTAGTCCCCTTGTGTATGCAGTTTTGTAAATGTTTATCTGTTTTCCCCCCGGCCAAATGGCCTACTCTTATGGGAAAAACGGAACAGGATTTAAAATGTGCGCAAGATATTCTGCTGGTGTTCACATGTGGGGCCTCGGTTTTATAGTCTCATCCAAAGGGGCTTTGGGGGAGAGTGCCCTTTTTTAAAATACACAAGCTTGAGTCTCAGGTGTTTAGTGACCCCGTTTTGAGAAAAAGCCCGCTAGGTTTGGCGAAATTCAAATAGTCTCACTTTTTTTTCCAAAAAGGAAAATAATTTAAAAAAAAATACTTCGTCATATTTGTTTAAATACTTGGGAATTTAGCTGAAAAAAAAAACATTTTGAATGTAAAACTATTTTTTAAAAATCAAAATTGATGTTTTTAGCCCTAGTCGATTTACCAGCCCACAGACAAAACAACAGCTAATGACATCTACGATTTTCAGGGCAGCATAACAAATAGCTAGATATACAAAATTCTTTTATATACATATAAAATTTAAAAGATCTTATTACTTTTTTTTCAGTTTTTAAGGCCCCTGGAGGTCCCAAAAATCTCATTTTTAAGGACTTATTTTTGTTTTGAGGCCATGAAAATGGGGGACCCTAAGAATATCCCATTACAGTACCAGAAAAGGCAGCCGCATTCTTAGCAGGGGGAAAAAATGACAGTGGAATTTTATTTTTTGTTCCTAAAATAGAGCTCTGAGGTTCACCAATGGTTGGGGATTTTGCATTTGCTTACAGTTTTTATTCACCTTTAAAAGGGAACCCCCATTTTCCCAAATTCGGGAGATTTTTAGCTGGTGCCCTTCCCACTTTGACCTAGAATGCCATTTGGTATCTAAAATTGATTGTTCTAAACAGTGGTGATTTTTTTCAAAGAATTTAAAAAAAACCCCAAAAAACCACTTCACTGAGTGAAAAGTTCCTTTTTAGGCAAACTTAGGTAGCCTACTGACAAAAAAACATGTTTTGGGTCACTCAACCCCCAAAATTTTGCACTAGAAAGGAATAATCCTTTTTTACTCCAAAAAAAATTCAGGCACTCAAATTTAATTTTTTTCAGTTTACACCTTACTTTTTTTTTTTTTTAAACAGTCATTTGATTTTTTGGCGGCAGAATTTTTTCATTTGTTTTTTTATATATATTTTTTTTTCTTGTTGTTTTTGGTTTTTTGTGGAGTTTAATTTTTCCCCGACAAAATATCTCACAAAAACCCGTTTTAAAAAACCTCCTAAGAACAGCAGACACCCAAACGCTTTTCTCCCAGGGGTTCCAGAGCTGTCCCGTCTTTGAGGCGACATCGTAATACTCCACAGCGT
>JASPKP010004447.1:12500-17624 GCA_030674155.1 Stramonita haemastoma | reverse complement strand
ACACACACCACACACACAAAACCACTCACCACACACACACACACACACCCCCCTCTCCCACACCACACAACAAACACACAAAAAACACAAACACACCACACAACAACAAACAAACACAAAAAAAACCACACACACTCCTCACACTCACACTCCCTCACACAACACCAGTGTGCGCGCCAGCACATACGCATGCTTAACCCCCCCACGAAAGCATTGCACGCAGTTAAACCATATTTAAATCCCCCGGGAGAAACATTTTTAAAACAGTAGGTTATTTGTTTGTAGGATTTCCCCCTTCATCCCTTTTCATCAACAAACCCCTTTTTTAAAAAAAAAAATTCTTTTTCTTTTTTTTTTTTTTTTTCATAAAGGATAAGGGAAAAAAGCACTGATGCCTTTTTTACTCCAGTCCCGTGTGTATTCTTTTTGAAATCTTGTTATTTTCCCCCCCGGGGACACAATGGCCAACTCTTTAAAAACGGGAAAAGGAACACGTTCTGCGTGCGTTTCGCAAAGGGGGCCCCTCGGGTTTTTAGTCTCCCCCGAAGATGAGGTGTGTGTGTGTGGGGTGGGGTGTGTGTGTGTGTGTGTGTGTGTGTGGTGTGTGTGTGTTGGTTTTGGTGTGTGTGTTTGTCGTGTTTTTGGGGGGTTTGTGGGGGGTTTCTTGGGTTTTGCTTTCTGCGTTGTTATTGTACTGCTTTTTTTTTATTGTTTGTTTATTTGGATTATTTCGTTTTTTTTTGAATTTCCGCCAAAAAGAATCCTTTTCCAAGATTTTTCCATGGAATCACAATGATTTCGGCTTGACTGTGAAACTGTCCGTAATTTACATTTTAGGGGAGCGAGGATAGAGCCTCAGTTCTCTAGGCGCGCATGTTAAAAGGGGCCCCCCTTCCTTTCCCCGCTCCCCTTTCCCCCCCAACCCAAAAAGGGGGAGGTGCATTGACGTGGGTAAAAGGAGGATTATGAATTGAATCAAAGCTTACAATCGGCCAAAAGGTGTCACGTCAATCTGCAAGCCCCTTGTTTTGGGGGGGGGGGGGGGGGGGGGGGGGGGGGGGGGGGAGAGCCAAAGGGTGACCTGAATTTCCTCTTCCCCCCCCCCCCCTCCCCCCCCCAAACGCACGCTACACGCAGACGCAGACCCGAACAGACCCCCTCAGCACGGAGACACAGAGACCCCACACACACACCAACAAACAACCACAAACAACACACACACACCAACCACCCACACACCACCAAAACACAACACCCAAAACCGGTTCGTTTCCCCTTGAGAGGATTTTCCCTGCAGTTAAAATCAGTGCTGACTCCCTCCCCCAAAAGTCTTTAGATGGGGCTATTTACCAGGCCCGTGTGCGAAAAACAGCAGAAAATTGCGCCCAGTTAAGTTCTGTTCGCTTTTTTGTAAGATAGGCATTGTTTTTCCGGGGGGAAAGATGACAAGATGTACAAAACGCATACATCGGGGGGGTGTAAAAGCAGATGAGGTATTTTTTTATCCTCGAAAAAAGAAAAAAAAACACACATCACACACGAAAAAAATACACACACACAACACCCCCCACAACACAACACACAACACACACCACCACCGCAACACACAAAATACACTAAAACACCACAAAACCCCCAAACCACACACACAAAACACACAAAAACACACACACCCCCACAAACATACACCCAGGTTCGTTCCCGTTCGAGGGGGTTTAAACCCCGGGGCCCCGTGTCCCAAGCACGAGAAATCTTTGAACCCCCCTTAAAAAACCTTTCCGTTTTTAAAAGTTACCCATTGGTGCGGGGGGGGAACAGTGACAAGTGAAAAAAATGATACACGGGGGGATCGATGTAAAAAAAAAAAAAAAAAAGACGGTGTTTTTTCATTATCTCGATATAAAAGAAAAAAATAATTAAAACAAATAAATAAATAAATAAAATAAATTCACACACGCACCACCCCCCCCCGACAACAAAAAACCGTCCAACCCCCCCTCCTCTCTCTCTCCCCCTTTCTCTCTCTCCCTCTCCTTCCCTCTCTCTCTCTCTTTCTCTCCCTCTCTCTCTTCTTTTCTCTCTCTCTTTCTTCTCTTTTTTTTTTTCCTCTCTTTTTCTCTCTCTTCTCCCTCTGTCTGCTCTCTCTCTCTCTCTTTCTCTTCCTCTTCTTCTCTCTCTTTCTTTGGGCTCCTCTTTGTCTCTCTGTCTCTCTCTCTCTGTCTCTTCCTTTCTTCTCTCTCTTCTCTCTCTTTTCCTTTTTCCCCTCTCTCTCTTCCCCTTTTTCTCTTCTCTCCTTCCTCTCCCTCTCTCTCCTTCTCCTTCTCTCTCTTCTCTTCTCTCTTCTCTCTCCCTCTCTTTCTCTCTCTCTCTCTCTCTCTTCTCTCTCTCTTCTCTCTCTCTCTTCTCTCTCTCTCCCCTCTTTCTTCCCCCCCCTCTTTCCTCCCCCTTCCCTTCCTTTTTTCCCCTCCCCTCTCTTCTCTCTCTTCTTCTCTTTCGCTTCTTTCCCCCTCTTCTCTCTTTTTTTGGTTGCTAAGTTTTTATTTCTTGTTTTCTGTTTGCTCTTTATCTTTAAAAGCTTTCTTTTTTTTTTAATCAAAATATTTTTTGTGACTTCTGATTTTGTTTCTGAATGAGTGCTTTTTTTTTCTTATTATATATAATGTTTTTTCCCCTTTTTGTTGTTTGGTACTGCATATAGTTTTACTGTTTAGTTCTTTTTTATTGATGTTATCCCCGAAAGGGGGGGACTGGTGTAAAAAAGCAATGAGTGCCTTTCTATTTTTCGAATAAAAAAATTTTCCTTGCTTGCCTTGCCTTGCCTTCCTTGCCTTGCCCTTTCCCCTTTTCCCTTTTTCCCCCCCTCTCTCTCTCTCTTCTCTTTCTCTCTCTCTCTTCTCTCTCTCTTCTCTCTCTCTCTCTCTCTTTCTCTCTCTCTCTCTCTCTCTTCTTTCCCCCTCTCTCTTCTCTCTCTCTCTCTCTCTCTCTCTTTTCTCTTCCTCTCTTCTCATATTTAACCCATCTATTTTATGTTGCTCTTTTAAATTTTGCGCCTTTTTTTTTTTTTTTTTTTAATAATTTTTTTGTTTTGTTTTGTTTTTTTCTTTGTTTATTTTTTTTTGGTTTTGTTTTTTTTTTTTTTTATTATTAAATCAAAATCATCTTGATTTTACCCATATTTTTGTTTTTTAATGAGTGCCTTTTTATAATTACCTTAAATTGTATCTTTTTGTATTCCTTATGTTGTTGTTGTTCTTTCCCCCTTTTATCAAAAATTTTGTTTTTTTGGATATTTTTTGAAGTGATGGGATTGATGTTTTTGTCATTTAACCCCCTATATTCTAGTTTACTCTTTAATTATTGGCCCTTTCTTTGTTTGTTTTGTTTTTGTTTTGTTCTTTGTTTTTCTTGCTTTTTTTATTCAACTAAAAAAATCATCATGATTCTTACTTCTCATTTTCGTTTCTGAATCAGTGACTTTATAACATTACCGTAATATTGTATCTCTGTGTTAATTCTTGCTGTTGTTTGATGCTTGGTATGGTTCCTTACTTTTGGTATTTGGATCATTATAATTGTTGATTTTATTTATATTTTTTATTGGCAGTATCTCTCCCCCCTCCAATATTAGTTAAAAAAAAGTTTTCCCCCGTTTATCCAAATGTATGATGTATATCACATGTATACTTTTGACAGATGGTGGTGGATTGATGTTTCCAGTTGTTTACTTCATCTTGTTCTCTTGTTTGCTCTTTACCTATTAACACTTTTCTATTCTTCCATAATCAAATCTTTTTATTGTGACTTCTGATTTTTGTCTTTGATTGAGTGCATTTTTATTACCTTATCATATATAGTGCCCCTTATTCTTGTGTGTTGCTTGGTACTGCGTAAATTTTATTGTTTAGTATCTTTTCATCTTGATGTATCCCTGAAAAGGGCGGGGGACTGGATGTAAAAAAGCACACGAGTGCTTATCTATTATCCTCGAATAAAATACTTTGCCTTGCCTTGCTTGCCTTGCCTTGTCTCTCTCTCTCTCTGTGCACATGCACTCTACTCTTACATTCTCTTTCTTTAACCCAGTCTTGACTCTTTTTCCTATCGTCTAACATCACTGAAGTGGAAAGACGTTAAATTGAAGAACACACACACACACACACATTAGACGCACACACACAAACACATACACACACACACACACGCACACACACACACACACACGTACCAACACACACACACACACACAAACACTCACACACACACACACACGCACACACACACACACACACACACACACAAACACACACACACACACATACATACACACACACACACACACAACACACACACACACACACACACACACACACACACACACACACACACACACACACACACACACACACACACAACACACACACTGGTGGTTCGGTGGTCTAGAGGTAACGCGCCTGTCTAGAAAGCGAAAGTCCGGATCGGAGTGTGCGAATCCCATTTGGGTCAAAAACTTTACCCCCATCCATTAGATCATGAGTGGTGGCCTGGGTGCTAGTCTTTCGGATGAGACGATAAACCGAGGTCCTGTGCGTTAAACAAATTTATTTAGCGCACGTAAAAGAATCCGCGGCAGCAAGAAGTGTCCCTGGCAAAATTCTGTAGAAAAAAAGCCACTCTGATAGGGAAGCAAATACAGTTGGAGACAGTTAAAAGAAAAAAGAAATTTTTAATGGGTAGGCGCTGCACTTATGGCGACGTGCTCTCTCCGGGGAGAACAGCCCGAATTTCACGTAAAGAAATCTGCTGTGACATAAAGTGGTATAAATATAAAAAGAAACACACACACACACACCGCACACACGCACACACACACACCAACACACACACACGAAAAAGAAACACACACACACACACACACGCACACACGCACACACACACACGCACAACACACACACTGATTCCCCAGATACCCTTTCTCATATCGCTGCTCTGGTAGGCAGGCTAGCAATCCTAGTTGCCCCTTTTGCAATATTCACCTGCGTCATGGCAGGAACGCCATATGTTTCTCGGGACAAACTTTCTCACAGTAACATTCCGAAACAGCGCATGCTATATCGGCTCATGGTC
>JASPKP010004447.1:0-7500 GCA_030674155.1 Stramonita haemastoma | reverse complement strand
AATTTATATGTGGCTCAATGAAAGCATGATAAAGCAGTTTACGAGAGTGTGAATTTAGGAAATGTTTTATCTTCATCAGTGATAAATCTTTTTTGATATGATTTTACACACCATTCTTATATGTTCAGACCATGACAGATTGTTATCAATTACTAATCCTAGAACTTTATGAAAATCAACTTCTTGAACTACAGTACCATTTAATGTCCAATGAACTACGGATTTTAGAAAGGTTCTGCCATTTTTGTCTGGTAGTTATAATATAATTACTCTTATGAGGGTGAATGCTCATATGATTTAAATCATACCATTTTATCAGTTGTTCTATATTAGTCTGTAAGGTAAAAATTACGTCATCTAATTTAGAGTGGCTTGTATGTAATGTTGTGTTATCTGCAAACATATCACAGTTAGCTTTTAAACAAAGGGGTAAATCGTTAATATATACTGAGAAGAGTATGGGTCCAGGATGGAACCCTTAGGAACACCAAACAAAATGGGCAAAGTAGAAGATCTAGATTCATAAATTAACACAGGTTGTTTACGTTTGTCTAGAAATGATGACATGAGTTTATTGTATCATCTGAAAGACCATACAGTTTCAGTTTTCTCAGAAGAAGCTTGTGATCAATCAAATCAAATGCTTTTGAAAAATCAACAAACAAGACACCAGTAATTAAATTGTTATTTATGCTGGTTAGCCATTTGTCAGCTATGTTCGTTAGTGCAGTGTGACACGAATGTTTTTTTCGAAATCCAGATTGATTGGGATGAAAAAGGTCATGCTTATTGAAGTGGTTAAGAATGTGCTGCCTAATGTGATTTTCTAAAGGTTTAGATAAGTTAGATAATATAGAAATAGGTCGATAATTCGCAGAATTAGTACAATCACCAGCTTTGTGGAGAGGCAAAACTTTGGCAACTTTGAAAGCTTTTGGAAAATGATTTTTTTGCTATAAAAAGATTGAATACATAGGTCAATGTTTCTGAGATAATGGAGCTGCTAGTTTTAAAATCTTACCATTGATACCATCTAGCCCACATGTGCCTATTTGTTTTAAGTGGGTCTGAGCATTATAAACCTCATTCACAGACATGAACGGAATATCAAGTTTTGATGAGATGTTTTTAGAAGCACAGATCTCATCTAATACTTCAAGATTATTTAAGTGAGAGGTGTTAGTTTTGATAGTTCATTGAGCTATATTACAAAAATGTTCATTGAGTTTATCTGGCAATAAATCTAAAGGAAGTGAAGATTTATGTCTGAAATCCTTTTTAGTTATGCGGTTTATGACATTCCACATAGATTTATTATTAGATTTGTCAGAAACAAGCTTTTGAAAATACTCCTTTTTAGCCTGTCATTTTAAGTATGTGACAAGATTTCTTTGTTTAGTAAATTCATCCCTTGTTCCATTGATCAAAAAAAAAAAAAAAAAAATCCCGTAATTTTATTGCATCTTCAAATGTTTGGTCAACCACGGTGGTTTAGGGTCAGTTTTAACTTGTTTTGTTTTTAAAAGTGCATGTTTGTCATAAACATTCAAAAAGTTATGATACCAAATTTCAAAGGCATTATCGGGATCAGTGAACTGGTAAACTAATGGAAAAATTCTTAGCCACTTATGGCTATTCTTTGGAATTTTAACTCCCTTTCTGGACCATGTAAAGCACACAGGGAAATGATCACTGTTGACTCTAAATCTGTTTTACAGTCATGCGGTAACTCAAAATCTAATGCTAGACAGGATCTAATAACTGAAATCAATCATTTAGCACACCTTCTAATTCTGAGAGGATCAAATGTTACTTTCTGCTGGGTTCCATCTCACTGTGGTGTTTATGGTAATGAAAAGGTTGACAAAGCAGCCAAAACAGCAGCAAATCATTATTGCTGTCCTACTGTCCTACATGTTCCTCTTTTCTTGATGAAGGTTATGCACTGCTTCAAAATGTTTGCTGGAAACATGTTAAAAAGAAACAGGAAGAGGCTGGATATCCCTGTATAATTGTTCATAATTATTTAGATTTTGAGAACATTATTTGTACTCAGTGCAGTTATCGAAAATCTTGAACCAGAAAAAATGTTACTCTAATCTACAGATTGAAACAAAATACTTTTCGAGCAAATTTGCAAAAAAATATACAATGTATATGCGGTGAAGAACTTTCAAATATTCATGTTTTGTATCACTGTCCAGGTTTAAAAAAGTTCCTACCATCATTTCAAAATAAGTCCCTACACAAGGTTCTTACGAATCCAAGGCTATTGTGTGAGGTAGCGTTATCTCTGATGCGATCCCCAGTAGCTTCTTTTTGTAAAATATGACAATGCGTCTGTTACAGTATTGATATCAGAATGATTGGCAAATGTTCAGGTTCCGCCTTTAGCAAAGTTTTCTGTTGTTCTGAGGTTTGTTCTTTTTGTGTTTCTTTGCCTCGTTTTTGCTTTTTTTGTTTAACATCAGATTCTTGATACTTTTCTTCCCTAGTACCAACACAAATCTCTTTACTTTGTAGCCCTCATCTCTCATCTCATTACCCGCCTCCCCCTCTCCCCGTCTAATATCACATTAAGTGAACAGACGTAAAATTGAAGAACACACACACAACACACACACACACACAACACACACACACACACACACACAACACACACACACACACACACAACACACACACACACACACACACACCACACACACACACACACACACACAACACAACACAACACACACAACACACACACACACAACACACACAACACACACACACACAACACTCGACTTATCTGCTGCCTTTGACACTATAGACCATTCAATTCTTCTCTCCCGTCTCCAAAACATGTTTGGCATTAAAGGCACAGCCCTCACCTGGTTCACTCCATACCTTAAAGACCGAGTCCACACAGTTGCAGTAAAGAAGATTCAATCAGCACCTGCCAACTGGAATGTGGTGTCCCTCAGGGATCAGTTCAGGGCCCTCTTCTTTTTACCCCTATACTGCTCCACTGTCACATATAATAGACCGTCATCATATCAATTATCACGTTTATGCTGACGACTCGCAGATTCAAAGCAGCGACACTGAAAATCTTCCTTCTCTCTTGACAAATATGACCAGCTGCCTTCAAGACATCCAACACTGGATGATACAAAACAAATTACAACTAAATGCAGATAAAACCGAAGCCATGCTTGTAGGCACCAAACACAAACTCTCCTCCATTCCAACAACTTCAATAGAATTCGGCAATACGTCAGTTCCGCTATCCACTTCTGTGAGGAATCTAGGAGTCGTTGTTGACAACACATCTCCATGCAAAAATTCATTACCCAAACCTGTCAGTCATGCTACTATCAACTACGGCGTATTAGTGCAATTCGAAAGTTGTAACATCCAAACCTGTCACTTCTCTTATTCTCTCACGTCTGGACTATTGCAATTCTCTTTTGGCTGGTCTGCCAGCATCATCCATCCACTCCCTTCAACACATACAAAACTCTGCTGCTCGTCTTGTCCTCAGAAAGAAAAAATCTGAGCACATTACCCTCTCTTGAAATCTCTCCATTGGCTGCCTGTGCCCCAGAGAGTAAACTACAAGATCAATACCCTCTGTTACAAATGTCTCCACAATACTGCACCCTCCTACCTCTGTGAATGTCTTCACTTGTACACACCTTCTCGCTCCCTCCGCTCATCGGCAGATACTTTGTCCTTAAGAATGCCAGATTCAACCTATCTACCGTTGGCCGCCGCTCTTTCTCTGTTTCTGGTCCATCGATCTGGAACGACCTTCCTCTCTCCCTCCGGCAAAAGCCTACTTATGACACTTTTAAATCCAACCTCAAGACATACTTATTTCAAACCTAAGTTTTTCTCCTTCCACTTCCATCTCTTACCTGTCCCTGCCTTCAACATCCACTGCCAAAGTGCATAACGTTTGTAGGTGTGTGTGCCCGCGCGCGTGTTGCGTGCTTGCGTGCGTGTGTGCGTGCGTGCGTGTGTGTGTGTACATTCGAATTTGTTTAAAACTGTAAATTGTTGTTAATTGTGTGTTGTGATGGTCGAATGCAAGCGCTTTGATTTATTTTACAAGATATAGCGCTATACAAATTCCATGTATTATTATTATTCACCCACACCACACACACACACACACACACACACACACACCACACCACACACACACAAACACACAAACACACTACAACCACACACGCACATACAAACACACACACACAACACACACACACACACACACACACACACACACATACAACACAACACATAAAACACACACCACACACACACACACACACACAACACAACACACAACACGCATACAACACACACACGCACAACAACACACACACACACAACATACACACACACACACACACATACAACACACACACACACATACAACACACACACACACACACACACACACACACACAACACACACACACACACACAACACACAAACACACATACAACACACACACGCACATACAACACACACACACATACAACACACACACACACACATACAACACACACACACACAAACACACACACACACACACACACATACAACAACACACACACACACACACACACACACACACACACACATACAACACAACACACACACACATACAACACACAACACACACACATACAACACACAAACCACACACACACACACACACACACACACACACACACACACACACACACACACACACACACACACACACACACACACACACACAAGGGCAGGCTTCACTCACACGTTGACAAGTACCCCAACACTAGATAGAGCATGCAGCAAGAGGAATGCTATGGCCCCCAAACATCATCACAGCAACTCATGGCTCCTCTGATAACGGCGGCAGTGTAAGATGTTACGGAACAATTGCATGCAGAGCTAATCCCCACGATGAACTTAAGGACTGCACACTACCTTCTCAGCGAATTTACGACTTGTTTTGGAACATGAGGTCTCTGATACTGAGGTCTCTGATGCCTCGCTTCCCTACGACCACACAGGTTATGGGACTACTTTACCTTTGATACATGTCTACATCGGACTCAAGTCTGTGCAAGTGTAAGACAGCCATAAGTATTATCAACAACAAGTTTGGGCTTCTTGTTAATATTGTATAATTAATACCACTTCCGGCAGAACTTTGCGATAATATCAAATTTTATCAGCTTCTGAAGAATACGGGATTGTATGTAAAATTAAATCACACACGCTTGACGAAATGCAAAGTCTGTTGGCCATTGTAAGAGTGACGTGGCGTGTTGCTGTTGTTGTTGTTGGTGGTGGTGTTGTTGTGTTGCTGTTGTCGCTGTTGTTGTTGACGTTAAAAAGATCGCAGGACACATCATCCCACCTTGGCTCAGTAGCTAGCTCCATCACCTGGGAGATCGGGAGTTCAAATCTGAACAGACAGAGCGTGGTTTAGGTGTATTGTGTGGAAGAAAGACAGACAGGCAGGCAGGCTCCCTTTTTATTTCTATTTATTTATTTATTTTTTTTATACCACTTTCTGTCACACCAGATTCCTCTACGTGAAATTTTGGCTGCTCTCCCCGGAGAGAGCGCGTCGCCACAAGTGCAGCGCCTGTCTATTTTTGTTTCTTTTTCCTGTCTGCAACTGTGTTTGTTTCCCTATCAGAGTGGCTTTATTATACAGAATTTTGCCAGGGACAACCCTCTTGTTGCCGTGGGATCTTTTACGTGCGCTAAATATTGATGTGTATCACACGGGACCTCGTCTCATCCAAAAGACTAGCGCCCAGACCACCACTCATGGTCTAATGAATGGGGGAAAAGTTTTGGGCCCAAACGGAATTCGAACCCAGCACACTCCGACCTGGACTATTCGCCTTCTAGACAGGCGCGTTACCCCTAGACCACCGATCCATACCTTTCAGACATTGTGACATCCGCTCCATGGTTTGTGTGATGGTGTGTGGTGTGATGTGGTGTGGTGGTGTGGTGTGGTGTGGTGTGGTGTGCTGTGGTATATGTTGTGTGGTGTGGTGTGATGTGATGTGGTGTGTTTTATGTTGTTGTGTTGTTTTGTCTTCTGTTGTGTTGTAATTTATTGTATTGCATTGAGTTGTGTTGTATTGTGTTGTATTGTGTTGTGTTGTATTGTGTTGTGTTGTATTGTGTTGTATTGTATTGTGTTGTATTGTGTTGTATTGTGTTGTATTGTGTTGTGTTGTATTGTATTGTGTTGTATTGTGTTGTATTGTGTTGTATTGAGTTGTGTTGTATTGTGTTGTATTGTGTTGTATTGTGTTGTATTGTGTTGTATTGAGTTGTGTTGTATTGTGTTGTATTGTGTTGTATTGTGTTGCATTGTCTTGTGTTGCAATTTGTTCTCTTTTAACAATAAAAGACGTTATTAAAAATATCATATTCATTAGTCATGGTAAAGTTGCATGACATTGATGAAAAGGTTGGACTGTATTGTTTTTAATCTGTCACATGCAGTGTTGTACACGTGTTGTTGCTGTTGTTTTTACTGCAAATTCTATATGTTAGTGTTGATTTGCTTCATTGACATCCTACATGGCCCAGGAGGAGTTACAGGCGAAATAATCTTGAAATTGTGAAAAATCTTGAAGATCGTTGTTATGAAGTGTGTTGTCTTCTTTTTTTTTTCCTTTCTTTTATTTCCAGAATGATTGAATAAGCACTCATGTGTTTATTTTACATCCAGTCCCGAGCGTATGCAGCTTTGTCATTTTTGTCAACCGTTCCACTGGAACATAATTCCCAACTCTTGCAAAAAGCAGGACAGGTTTTAACGACTGCGCAAGATGTTCTGCGTGCGTTTGCACACGAGATTTCGATGAATAGTCTCATCCGAAGGAATTTGAGGGGAGTGTGTGTCGGCACTGATGTTAATCCAGAGGAAAAATCATGAACGAGATTCGAACCCGGGTCAGAGATCTGCTGACCCATCATGTTTGCCTAATCTAGTCAGCTAAAAACAAAACAGCCATCTATTTTGAAACAAGTAGTAGCGCATTCTATTTTCAAGTTGACGGAAATGTCAAAGCTTACCCTTGACAGACAGGGTTGGCGAAGCCTTATCGCAGGGCAGGTCCTTTCTGGTCAGAGATAGCTGCAAGCTATTTGGGAGACTTGTTCGTGGGGTCTCTCTGATCCCAGATTTCTGTGTCATTATCTCCATATTTTCAGTCGTGACCTAGAATGACTCGCTAGAAACGGTCAGTTTTTCTTCATGCAATTTGGGATATGTTTTAGTCGGGGTTAGACAACGGCCAAACACCAGTCGTAGTTGGGGACGATTCCTTTTTATTTCTAGAATCCTCACGGACAGAATACGAATCAACATGACGGACAGATCACTTGAACATACAGGCACTATATTCACTCACTGACCACCAGGCTTTCCGATTCCGGCGGCTCCAACCCAGAGTGAGTGTGCTGTGGGCTCTGTGGGG
>JASPKP010004446.1:0-17625 GCA_030674155.1 Stramonita haemastoma | reverse complement strand
TCTGCTAGAGCTGCGAGGTTTCCCCCAAGAAGAGTATGTGTATGCAGGTTTTTTTCCCCAATAAAGGGTGCGATTCGATTCATACTTTTTGATTGTTTTGGGGGAGGGGTGGGGTTCTTTGTTTTTTGGGGGTTTATAAAGACGGGGGTTTTTTTAATTTGTTGTGTTTGGGGGGAGGGGGTGCGTATTGGGTTTAAAGGGTTTTTCCCCGTTTCTCGTTTTTAGGTAAAGTACAACTTTTTTTCCCCTTGATGCTATTTAAAAGAAAAAACATGGCCCTATCCCAAAAACGGAAAACAGAATAAAAGACACACAGACCGATCAGACCCCCCAAAAACAAAACCCCACCACCACGCACGAGCCGCCAAGAACACAACCCCACCCAACACACACACACACACAAACAACAACAAAAAACAACAGCGATATCAAGGTATGATCTAGCATGTGTTGTGTGGCCCCCCTTGTTATCTAAAATTGGGGGAACCCCCACCCCACCACAACCCCCACCCACCTTCCCGCTTGAATTTTTGGGGAGTTTTGTGTTTTTGTTGTGTTTTTTTGGTTTTCTGTTATTTAAAAGGTTTGTGTGTAAATATATAAAGTATTCGAGCAGGGGGGATTTCCCCTTCGGGAAATCAGATTTAATTTTAGGTATTTGATCGTTTTTCAAATGTATTTTTGGTACTGGGTTTAAATTGGATTTATTTGATTTGGTTGGATTTCACAAAGTTTTTTCCCCAAAATTTGTTTTGTCTTTTAGGAAAACAGTGCGCAATACAGTTCCACCTTTTTTTTTGGTATTTGCTTTGGTGAGGGGAGTTTTTTTTACTGCTGATGTTTCCTGGGCAATTTTGTGGCTGCGGTTCTTTTACTTGAGTAAAAAAATGAAAAAGTTTTGATTTTGTTTTTCTGAAAAAAAGATATGAACACTCCATTCCAAATGGAAGGGAAAAAAAAAAAACCCGTTTAAATGTATTTGAAATTCTGTCTTGTTGTGATGAGTGCATTAATTGGGGGGTCACACAAGTGGTAAAGATGGGTTTTTTTTTGCCTGCTGAAAAATCGTTAATTATTGTTCAAAAAGTAAAAACGTATCTGGACGATTAAAATGCAAGAAAAATATGCATTTTTACAAAATGAAAAAGACGGGGGAAAAGGGGGGTTCAAAGAAAACAGTGGTGATAAAAGAAGATTTTTTCTTTTTTCTTGTTGCATTTTAGATACAAAAAAAAAAAAAACGATTCTTCGTCCCCTAGAAAACATATTAGTGTATATTAACTTTTTTTATTATACGGTAATTTCCCTAAAATAAATTTTTTTCCTGTCAGAAAAGACTGAGATTTATTTTTGTCATGAGAAAATTCTTATGTTGTGGTTTTTGTAAAAATTTCTGCACTGAAGCATGTCAGAAATTATTCCTCAGATTGAAGCTTTTGGAGGGCAATGTTTGGGTTTCTTTGTTTTTTTTTTTTTAAATCAAAAAACTTTCACCGAAAAGTAAACCTTTGCTCAAGATTGCTGTTTTAAATCCCCTTGTAGAGGAGAGAAAAACGTGTTTCCAGCAAGATCTAACGAGTTCTCGTTTCGTCTGAAAAACCACCTGGGTGAATTCTCCTCAGTAAGTCATCAAACGATTTGTTTAACACAACTCGGTGATTTGAAACCCCTGTGAAAAAAAAGGGAGAACCCACTAGTATTGGGGCTTTGTCTTAGTATTTCCCCCCATGTGGGACATGAGCGGAGATTGGGAAAAAGGGGAATTTTTAAAAACCAGTAAACAAGAAGTTAGTTTTGCTCTCTCCGCAATATGAAAAGTAAAACCTTGTAAAGTTTTTTATTTACTTTCCCCATTGATGAAAAGTTTATTTTTTGAGAGAGAAGTACAGGGGGTACAAAAAAAAAACAGAAAAAAATTGTACGCGTAAAACAAAGACAGACAAACAGCACTTAAAGAGAAACGTGTATAAAGTTTTTTTTTTAAAAAACGGGGGTGGAAAAAAGAATAAGGATATAAAAAAGATAATTAAGAAGCGGACATGGATGAAGGGCGACAGAAAACAGACAGCAAAAAAAAAAAAAGAAAGAGAAAGAGACATAAAATGGGCAAAGCGTCGGTAAATACGAATCCCCCAAATCACCGTGTATCATTACTCACCTGGGGAGTTTCAGAGGTTAGTTAACCCCCCGTTTGTCTAAACCCCCTTGATTATCGACAGGATTATGCAGTCAAGAAGAGGCCCCGTTTTGCTTTCCCCTATCTTAAAATGCCCCAAAACCTCCCCTCCCCCCCCAAGGTCGTAAAAGTGAAGTTTTGGAAAGTGTTTCCCCGTGGAAATTTGGAGAGAGTGGAGAAACGAGGTTAGGTAAATTTTCTTTAGATTTTTCCTTTTCTTTTTTTTTTCTATATACTTGTTTATCCCGCAGTATATGTGTAAGGATCCCGTTTTTGACACTTTTTTTGTGAAAGATGGTTCTAACTAAAATAATTTATTTTTTTCAAAAATTTTGTAAGTTTGTTTTGTTTTTCTTGTGTTCCCCCCCTTAGTCTCTGGTTTTTCCCCTGCTGTCTAACCAAAATACGCATCAATGGGTAAACACTGTTGGGCAAGCAATCCTTTTTTGGATGAGCATTTCCAACTTATCTGGTACATGTTATTTTTATCTTGATAAAAAAAACCAAGTACTAGAGCATTTCTTTCCCCTGAAAAAATTGTGGAATCAGCAATTTTTTTTTTCTGTTTAAACCTTTTTAGAGGAAGACAAAGGTAAAGTGTACCTTCGGAGCACTTTGCCCCCTAAAGCAGAAAAGTCAAAGGGGGTTGTGGTGTGAAGCAGTGTTGGGGGTTGGGTGAGGGGGGGGGGTGAGTGTAGTGTAGTGTGTGTAGTGTAGTGTGTTAGTGTAGTGTAGTGTAGTGTAGTGTAGTGTAGTGTAGTGTGTGTGTGAAGTTAGTGTGTGGCTTTTTTGTGTGTAGGTAGTGTGTGTAGGTAGTTTAGTGTAGTTTTGAGTGTGTGTAGTGTAGTGTGTGTTGTAGTGTAGTGGTGTGTGTGTGTAGTGTAGTGCATCGTGCAGTGAAGTGAAAGCAGGCAGGCAGTGTGTGTAGTGTAGTGAGTGTAGTGTGTGAGTGTAGGGTTGTGTGTGTGTAGTGATCAGGGCTGGGTTTGTGTTATGTTTGTTTGTTTTTTGTTTTTGTTGTTTTTTTTTTGGGGGGGGGGTGAGGGGGAAAATTATTTGGGCTGATGGGTTTAGGTTTTCTCTTTTTGCTCAACTTTAAAATCCCTGTTTACTTTAATTTGGAGGTAAAAGATGAAAAAAGGGAGATGTCCTATTACAATGCCAGTTATTTGTTTAATCCCTTAAAGAGTTAAGGTTGTCATGATTTTATGAAAGGAAAAGTCGATACAGTTGTAAAGGAAGGTTCTCAGCTTTGGGAAATCACAAAGAAAACCCTTGTAAAGTTGGCAGTGGGTAGGTATATCATCTTTAATTTGGCAGTGTTTGTCGTAGGGTCAATCTAAAAAAAATTAAAAAGCAATTAATTGGGCCCCTGGGGTTAAAAGTTGTAAGTACGAGAGTGTGAGAAGAAAAACAGAAACAAAAAAAATAAAAATTTAAAGAAAACAGAGTGAAAGACCCAAAAAAACAGAGAAGTGAGGCAGACGATAAACACGGAGTACAATGCGCGCGCCGCGCGAAAACCAACACACAACACCAACACACACAACACAACACCACACACCACAAACAGGGGAGAGAGAGAGAGGAGGAGGAAGAGAGGAAGAGGAGAGAGAGAGAGGGAGAGAGAGAGGGAGAGAGAGAGGAGAGAGAGAGAGGGAGTGAACTTTTTTAAATGAATGTTTATTTAAAAGGTAGGGCCTCGAGAAGGGGGCACCCAAAAAACACAGAAAAAATAGTGGAATGTGATGGCATTACGTGACAAGATAGTTTCCCTTTTTATTGCTTGATACATGTAACACCCACAGTGGTTTAAATAATTTTAACCCCTTGCGAAATAAAAAAATGAAAAAATAAACAGGTCTTTACAGTACTTGTGCGGTATGAATGTCTGTTATTCAAAATTGACAAGAAAAGCACAAAAAAGGACTTCGCTTTATGAAATTGACAAAATTGGGTTAAAAATTTTAGTTAAATGCCTTGTCTATAGAACAATAATATCATGGATATCCCAGTTACCCAAATTTAAAATCGGATTATACGCTTCAAATGTTTGGGCAATTGCAAAGGAAGTAAGTTGGAACAATCTAGTGGATGAGATTCTTAAAGGAAAAAAACTTTCCCCTTTTGTACCCGAATTTTGGGGGATTTAATTTGTTTGAAGATATAGGTTTTTTATGAATTGTATGTATGTTTATTTTCGTGCGTACAATTCGCAACAAAAAGATCAGTTTTACGAAATGTCGAATAAAATTCTCAATCCTTGGTTTGAAAGTAAAAAAAAACCCAATCACAAATTGTATTTTAATTTGGAGCCCCAATTAGTTTTTTTGCTCTTTCGCAAAAATTTAATCATTTTATGCTGTAAAAGGCCCTTTTTTGATTAGTAGTTTTTTTTTATGGAATTTTTATGCATTCACGATAGAAAGCGTAACATGAAAACCCGGCAATTTTTGTATATAAAATCATTTGTGGGAGAGAGAGAGAGAGGGGAGAGAGAAGGGGAGAGAGGGAAGGCAGCGAAGCGCCGACGCGCAGAAGGCTGGAGAGTATAGAGGGAAAAAAAAACAAAAAAAAACCCCAAAAACAAAAAAAAAACAAAAAAAAAACCCCTGTAGTCTGTCAAAGAGCCGATGAGGGAGCATTTGTAGCCTTGATGAGTTGCCAAAAGGATTGTCTGATGGTGGGTGTAGTAATAACTTGGGACTTTTTTTCCCCTTTGGGGAAAGAAAATTGTCCCCTTAAAAAAGCCCCTATGGAGCTTTCCGATGCACAGGGTGGGGGTTTTTTTGGGGGTCTCTAAGCCCCAAAAGTTTGGGTTTTGGTGATGACTTTCCCAGCTAGTGGTGAGAAGGTGAAAAATTTTGGGGTTTTGGTGACAGCTTTTTCCCAAAAGATGATTGAGTGGTGGTTTGTTTTGTGGATGGGGGGTGGGGGGTTTGGTTGGTTGAAAGGGTTTGGGTTTGGTTGGTTGTGGTGTTGGGGGTTTGGGTTTGGTTTGGGTTTGGTTTGGTTCGTTTTTTCGTTCGTTCGCCCCTTGTTTGTTGTCGTTGTTTTTTCTTTGTTGTTGTTATCGGGTGTGTTGTTATTTTTCGATAGCTTTCTTAGTTAAGTGGGGGGTCCATGTCGGTTGTTTGGGAGATTTGGGGTTGGGGTCCGGGTGGTAGGACCCTTGTTCATTTCGCTTTGGTTTTTAAAAAATATAAAAATACTGATTTTAATAAACAAAAAACCTTTGTAGAGAATGAAAATTGTTTTTGTAAACGTCATGCAAGAATAAACCGGACATAAAAGATTTTTTAAAACCAAATCAAGCTCAATTTATTTATTTTAACAAAAAGACGAAAAGTTGAAAAAACAAACAAAAATGTATTACTCAGCGCCCGGGCTTTACCCCCGTTCTTATTAAACCCTTTACATGGGGGGGATCAGCAAAGGAGGGTGTATGTCAGCCCTCATGGAATTCCATTTTGAGCTTAGTCTTTAGTGTCGCTGTGTCTTAATAGGAGGTTGATTGCACACCCTTTTGTGGCAACTCTGGGGCTAGTTGGCCAGGGGAAAACTTTTCCCAACGTGAAGTCCGTAGCACTCTTGGTAGAGAGTGGGGGGTTTGGGGGAAAGGCATTCCGGGAATCAATTTCCCCAGTTTCCGAAAACGAGTGCTCCTCTGCTGTTTTTGAAGGCCCCTTTAAAAAAGGGATAAACATATGAAGTAAATGTGATAGTAAAATCCAATAAAATTGTTAAAGGGAAATATGTGTGCATTTTTGCATTGCGCGGGTAAAACGACCATTAAATACAACCCCTTTTTTTCCGTGTAGATGCGGAGGCTTTTCAGATAATGATAACCCCCTTCGGGAGTTCGTGGTAGGAGATTCCCTTTTTTTATTTCTTTGTTTTGTTTGTTTTTTAAAAACTTTTTATATCTTTTGTTTATTTTTTGTTTTCTAGTCCCTTCACGTTTTTTAAAAAAAAAGTTTAAAATATTTTTTTTTATGTCGGAATGCGGCTCCCTTTTGGTGGGAAAAAAGGTCCTGTAGGGGAATATTTAATTGGTGATCTCGGAGTTAAGGGGAAAAAGAAAAAAAAAACCCGTGATATTAATTGGAGAGGAAAGAGAGAAAATGGCGCGGACGACAGCAGAAGAAAAATCAGAGGGGGGAGAAAAAAAGGGAGGAAGTGAAGAAAGAGGGGGGAAAGGCATGGGAAAAAAAGAGAGTGGGGGGAAAGGAGAAGAGAGAGAGGAGAGAGAGAGAGAGGAAAGGGAGAGAGAGGGGAGAGAGAGAGGAGAGGGAGATGAGGAGAGGAGAGAGAGAGAACGGAAAAGGAAGGAAGGAAGGCAAAATTTTTTATTCGGGATAAAAGAAAAGATCATGTGTTTTTTTTTAACCCGCCCCGCCCTTTTTCAGGGAAACTCAAGAAAAAAAGTTAAAAAACAGTAAAATTATGCAGTACCAAAAACATAAAGGAATGGACATTATATAAAAGTAAAAAAAATAGAGGAGAGAGAGGAGAGAGAAGAGGGAGGGGGAAAGAGGGACGAGGGAAGGAGAGAGGAAAGGAAGGGGGGAAAGGAAGGAAAGGAAGGAAGAGAGAGGAGAGAGAGAGAGAGAGGAAAAGAGAGAGAGGAGAGAGGAGAGGGGAGAGAGAGGAGAGGAGAGAGAGGGAGGGATGAGGGGGAGGAAAACCCGAAAAAGCCAGAGAGAGGGGGAAAGACAGGCGACAGACAAAAAACGACGGGAGATTTCAGTTAAAAATAGAAGAAAAACCCTTAGTTAAGGTGTGACGAAATTCCAGATTTCCCCCCTTCGTTAATCCCCCCGAGGGTGTACAGTTATGGTTAGAAAGTTGGGGTGGGTTCCCTTTTGTCCCACTGCGACGTTTTGGGAGAGAGGAGGGTTAAAAAGGTTAGAAAATGGTTGGGTGGGAAATAAATAGTAAGTTGGGTTTTTTTCGTAAGAGATTACTTATGGATGTTGTTTGGTGTGAGTGCAAAATGTACATGGGGGTGGGGGTGGGAGTAAATTTCGGTTAAAGTGTGTGTAGTTTTTGTGTGTGTGTGGTGTGTGTGTGTGTGTGGTGTGTGTGTGCGTGTGTGTGTGGTGTTGTGTGTGTGTGTTGTGTGTGTGTGGTTGTGTGTGTGTGTGTTGTTGGTTTTGTTTGTGTTTGGGGAGAGAGAGAGGGGAGAAGAGAGAGAGAGAGGAAAAAAGGAGGGGTTTTGTGTTTTGTGGTCTCTGTTTGTTGTTTGTTTTTCTGTTGGTTGAGAGAGAATCGAAAAAGACAGACAAAGACAGAGCAGGAGACTGAAGAAAAGGGCATGATAGAAGCAGGGAAGACGAAAACAGAAGGGGGAGAGAGAGAAAGAGAGAGAAAGGGGAGGGGAAAATAGGAAGAGGAGGGGAGAGAGAGGAGAGATGAGAGGAGAGAGAGAGAGAAGAGGAGGGGACGAGACAGTCCACAAACAGACAGAAGACAAACAGAAGACAGTATTGGGGGGGGGGGGGGCAGGGATGGCCCCGCAGTTTTGTAGATTAAAATGTTATTTTGTGATTTTTTGTTGTTTGGTGCAAAAAGGGAAGTCATTCCTGTAAAAGGCTTTTTCCCTGCAAATACTGGCCCATGTTTCAAGTACCCCCCCCACGGATGAATACAAAAGTTTTTTTACCATTTTTTTCCCCGATGCGAAAATACTTTTGAGTTTGTGAAGTGGAAAGGAGGTAGAGAAGAGAATGACTTGTATAATTATTATTTGGATGCCCAAAATATTATGTAATCAAGATTATTTTTTTTTTTCCTACCCCCAATACTTCTTAAATTTTTTAAAAACAGAACAACAACAAAAACAAAAACTATATATATACTTTTATACTTTTACTATATTCTATATCTACTAACTACTCTACTTAATTTCTGTGCTGTGCTGTTGCTGATGATGATGTGATGAGTGGTGTGATGGATGGAAAGTTATATATATATCTACTCTACATATATATACTATACTATAAAACTACTCTACATACTATAACCCCCCCCACCCCCCCCACCTAAACCCCCACCCCCACACCCCCCACTCCAACCCCAACCCCCCACGCCCCATATAAAGCGAGTGTCAGCTTTTTTAACGATGATTAAAGTTTTGCTGCAATTAGTTTACATAGTTTTTCCCTTTGTAGAAAATCAGACATCTTTGAGTTTTTGAAAGTGGAACGGGGGGGTAAGAGGGGGGGTAGATTTTAGGCTTGTTTGCCAGTGTTGGATTCTTTATTTTTTCGAATTAGCGGGATGGGTTTTTTCCCCTGTTTAAAATTCTCCCGACAATGCATGCAGGTTTGGTGCATCTCCCCTCCCATTTTGGGAAATTAAGGGAGAAATTTGTCAGATCAGTCCTTTTTCTTAAATATTGATTGGCCCTCTTGTGAGGTTGTGTGTGTGTGTGTGTGTGTTTTTGGTGGTGTGTGTGTGTTTGTGTGTGTTTGTGTGTGTGTTGGTTGTGTGTTGTGTGGGGTGTTTTTTGTGGTGAAAACTAAGTATGATTAAAAAAAGGCTTTGTAATATGAAATTAAAAATTTTAAAACATGTTTTATACATTTTGTTTTGGGGGTTTGCCAAAAAATTTAGAAAGTGCAATTGTCAAAATTTAATGAATGAATTTGTCCATTCTATCTATTTTGAGCTAAAAAATTAAAAGATTGGTTTTGTGCCTCAATTTTTTTAATCTAACTTTTTTTTTAACCCCAAGGGGTTATGTTTAAAATGAAACCCCTAATTTTAAAAAAACGGGGTTTGTAAAGTTGAGAGAATTTTTTTCAATGTATTTAAAATTCGGCTTTTCTTTTCTGTGTACAGATTTCGGGAAATATTTTCAATAAAGATATCTTAAATGTTTTTATTCTTTTTTAATAATTTTTGTTTTCCCTTTTTAGCCCGCCTGTTGTTAATTAGGTTTTCATTATTTCCCCTTTATGTTTTTGTTTGTATTGAGCCCAAAGTTTTTGTATCGGAATTTGTAAACTATTCATCAAGTGTTTTTATTTTATTTGTTGGATTTATAAATTTCCATTTTCAAGCATAGACTTTTTTTTTTTGGGGGAAAGTATGTTTTGAAAGTAGTGTCTGTATGTGGGTTGTTATTTTTGATTGTGTAAATACGAAAGTATTCAAAACATGTATGCCAAGCTATTCAAAAGAGATTTGGTTAACCCCGTACCAGTCTCTTACTTTTTTAACTCAGAAATAGAAGATAGTTCGTGTCACTGTGAGTATATGTTAAGAACCCCGATCTAAAAAATAGCATGTCACAAAGTTTCGCTTAGGATTCTGTTTTATGTGATCTTTTTCCCAACAAAGCAAAAGAATTGTTGCCTGTTTCCTTTTTGGGTATCTAACCAAAACAACAATGCAGATGTGGAGAGTAACAAACTGTTTCTGGGCCCCAGTTTTCGTGGAAAAAAATCTTTAAAAAAAAAAAAAATAAAAAAATAAAAAAATAAAAAAGGGATCCTTTACCACCCCCTTATTTTAGAAAGAATGGAGACTTAAAAAAAGAAAAGAATTTTTTTAGAGCCGGAAAGGAAAAAAGGACAGACGAAAATATGAATGAAAAAAGAAGCAAAAAGGCAAAGAAGGGAAACACGAAATTTTTGTTAAACGGATTTCCCCGACAGAAAAATAAAAAAGTGAAAGGAAAGAAAAGCGAAAAGAGGGAGACTAAAAGTGGTCTGCAGTCGCTAGACAGAAAATTTTACGCACTTAGGAAAAATTTTAGGAATGGGGCATCTTTACACGTAGAAAAGGGGAAAAAGAAGGAAGAAGGGAACACACAAAAAACGGCAGCACAATACCCAAGTTTTTTCTTTTGTACTTTTGAAAAGGGAAAAAAATAGAAAATTAAATTAAAATATATTTTAATTATACACACAGTACGTATTAATTCAATATGCGATTGTTTATTATTTATGCGAGGTTTGTACAAAAAAAAACAGAGAGAGAATGTATGACGCTCGCTCGCTCGTGACGCAGCAGCAGGGCAGCCGCACCCCGCATGCAGCAGACGACGCCAAAAAAAAAACCCCCCCCAAAACCCCAAACCCCCCCCACCAAAACGGAAAAACGTTAATATTTGAAAAACAAAACACCCAACCCAACAACAACACAAAACAAAAACACAACAAAACAACCAAACCAAAACCCCAAACAACCCCCCAAACACACCCAACCCCCCACACCACACAAAATACCATCACAACACTTTTTCCCCCTTCCGAAAACACACACAAAAAAATTTTGAAAAAAATGGGAAACACCCAAAAAAAAGATTTTTAATTTGTATCTTTTGAAAACGTGAGGTAAAAACCCGTTATTTATAAAAAAAAAAAAACTAAAGAAAAACAACAAAAACAAAAAAAAAAAAAAAAACACCCCCTAGAACTTCAAGTTTTTATGGATTTTCTGAAATTAAAAATTTTCGAAAAAAGTAAACAAAGGTTGGGATCGTTCTCTTGAAAACCCCGAAAGACCCTGAAAAATCCGGTTTATCTTCAAATAGAAAGAGAAGAAGACAAAGGCCTTAGTTTAGAGTCTAAATGGAGGGGGGTGGGGTACCTGTGTTTGAGTGGTGATGCATTTAGGGCCCGGGGTTTGAGTCGGCCACGGATAACGAGAACAGTTAAGGGTTTTTTTGGGCGAAATAGTGACTCCTCCCCCGAAAATCCTTCGGGTGGAAAAAAAAAAATGAGGGCCTGATTACGCAAATTTGGGGAGAACTTTGGGACACGTTTTAAAAGGCCCCTTTTTTTTAGGAAAACAAGCATTCGTGTTGGTAGGAAAGTTTTCAAAAAAAATCTGTTAAAAAAAAAAAAGAATGGTGTGTTTTTAAACTATCCCCCAAATGGGGGAATGGGCTGTTCAACATGGGGCAAAACGTCGCATCGAAAAAAAATATCAATTGGTGAACTCGGAGTCTTGCCCGGGTCCCCCTAAAAGTTCATTAAAAAGTTATTAAACAGAGAGGAGAAAGACAAAAATCTCTGTTGTTCTGTTTGTTGTTTTTGTTCTGTCTTTGGCTCTCTCTTTCTCTTTTTTTTTTGTGGGTTCCCCGTTCTCTCTGTGTTAGTTGTGTCTGTTGTTGTTGTCTGTTGTCTGTTGTCTCTCTCTTCTTCTTCTCTCTCTTTTCTTTCTCTCTCTCTTTCTCTCTCTCTTTCTCTTCTCTTCTCTTTTCTTCTCTTCGCCGTATTCATCACTATTAGTCCCTTTACTAGAATTTAAACCTTTCAAATTTTGGGTGGCAAAAACGTATCAGAAATGGTTTTGGAGGGAAAAGGACGAAAGCTTAGTAGGAGAACATTACCCTCGTGACCTTGATTCCTTGTGAGAATTTTCTTTGGGAAGGTGGGGGGGGGGGGATTTTTGTTGTTGGACAGTGTGGGTTTGACTATGTTTGTGAAGGGAGGTTGTTTTGGGGAGGGGGGGGGGGGTGGTTTGGTTTTTTTTGTGGTGTTGGTGTGGTGTGTGTGTGTGTGTTTTTGGGTTTTGTGTGTGTGAAGAGGTGTGGGGGAAGGGGGTATTGTATGTGGGGGGGGGGGGGGGTGGGTTAGTGTGCGTGTGTGTGTGTTTTTGTGTGTGTGTGTGTCTTTGTCTGTCTGTTTTTTTCTTTTGTGAGTTGCGTGTGGTGTTTGTTGGGTTGGGTTTTGGTGTCCTGTTGACTGGTCTTGTGTCTTTTGTGTGGTAGTATGTATGTATGTGTGTTGGCATTTAAATTTTTCTGTACGTCAGTTTTGCGCTTATTGTTAAACCAACTGGCTGAAAAATAATGTTTGATTCACAAAACCCCACAAAAATCTGCAAAAACTTATTGAGTTCCCTGCCCCTGAGTAATATTTTTGCCAATTTTAATTTTGAGACAAAAAATCGATTTTAAAAGATTTTGTAAAACCCCCAAAGGGGCCCGCTTTTTCCCCTGTTCTTCAAATATCCAATAATGCACAGTGAGATCTACGTAATAACAGAACTCGTGGACCCATTGTTTTGGCGGAAAATAAAAATAGGATTAGAAAAAAAATTTTAAAAAACTGTCTTCCCGACCCATTTTGAAAAAAAAGAAGAAAAAAAGACAGAAACGAAAAAAAAAAGAGAAAAAAAACGAAAATAGGAGGTAAGGATGAGGGAGGGGGGAAAGGAGGGGGAGGGGGGGGGGAGAGAGGGAGGAGAGAGGGGGAGAGAGAGAGAGGGAGGGGGAGAGAGAGAGGAGAAGAAGGGAAAAAGAGGAGAGAAGAGAGGGAGAGAGGAGGAGGAGAGAGAGAGAATGAATGAATGAATGAATGAATGAATGAATAAATGAATGAATATTTGAATAAATAATATTTTTTTTAAAGGGTTAAGAGAAATATTCAATACTTTTTTTCTTTGGCCCCTTCCCCTTTTTTTCCTTTTTACCTTCCCCTGATTAGATATATAAAAAAAGAACAAAAATAACAACAAAGGCAAAACAAACAAAAATAATAAAATTAATAGAAAACAAAAACAAAAAAAAAACAAAAAAAACAAACAAGAAAAAAAAAACAAAAAAAAACCAAAAAATAAGTAAAAGAGAGATAGAGACAGAGAGACAGAGAAGGGGGAGGGACGAGGGAGGGGGGCAAGGAAGGTGCCCCAACGTAGGCAAAATTTTTAAGGGGGGGATAATATAAAAGACTCTCGTGTTTTTTAAATAAGTTACCCCTTAGGGTTTTTATGTCAGATATAAAACGATAAAGGGGGCACAAAACTTTGAAATAAAAAGGGTGAACTTTTTAAAAATATTACTTTTTATCAAAAGAGAAGATAAGATTTGATTTTAAAAAAAAAATTTCAAAAACAAACAAATTTTTATTTCTCAAAAAAAAATGCTTTATTTCCCTAAAAACAAAATTTTAATAAGGAGGAATTTTTTTATACCCACCCCAAACCACGAACCCACATTAAAACCCCCCAACGACTAGCCATCACTAATAAACACACCACAAACCAAAAAACCACAACCACACCACACACACACCCCAACACACACACGATAGGTGTCCATCAGAGAGAGAGGGGGGAAAGAAGACAAAGACGACCCGAAAAAGACAAAACCCTACGAAAAAAGATAAAAGCGAACAAGGCAGACACAGAGGGAGAGAGAGGAGGAGGAGGGGGGAGCGAGAGAGGAGGAGAGGAGAGAGAGAGGAGGGAGAGGAGGAGAGGAAAAAAATGAAAGAAAGGGTTAAAAGGGTGGGAAAAGGGGGCGCTTTAAATTGATTGAAAAGCCGGGCAAATACCTGTTTAAATCACGGGGAAAAAAGAAAGGGGAAAAAAAACAGAAACGTGATGGCAAAAAAAAACCAAGATTGATTCTCAGAAGTTTAGCGGTTAAAGGCAGTGCGGTGTAACACCCCACAGCAGGTGCCGCGCCCCCAACCACCCACAAAACAACACACACACCACACACCACACCCCAACACAAAACACACACACAAAAAACCAACAACAAACAACCCCAAAAAAAAAAAAAACCACACAAACACCACAACCACATCTACAACACACAACACAACACAAACCCCACACACACAACACACAAAACCAAAACACCCACAACACACAAAAACAAACCCCAATACGACACACAAATAAAAAACCCACAACACCAACACAACACACGCCGCCGCCGCCGCCGCCCCCACCCACACCACACAAAAACCCCCAAACACAGAGAACAAATTAAAACTTTGAAAGTTTACAATAATAAAAGCAGTATTGTGGAAAAGTTGGGGGGGGGGGGGCAGTTGGAGGGGTTACAGAAAAAGGCCTAAAGAATTTCCTTTAAAAAAAAATGATCAATCAGGGAGGATACCAAGGGTGTGTAGCGCATTCAAAAATTTGAAAAGAAGAAATCTTGTTTGGATATTTTACCTTAAGATGTTTCTGAAAGGCAAGGATTTTAACATAAAAAAGATATTTTCTTTAATTCTAGGACATGAAAAGCAATGTTTAACACTTATTTGTTTTACACAGGTAGTAGTTCTTGCAATATTTTGTGCAAAGGGGCTTTTTAAGAATTTGGGGACTAAAACTTGAGATTTATCTGGAAACAGATAGATGGCTTTAAAAGGAGATTTTGTGTTTTGTACACCCCTGGTTTTAAAAGGCATTTTTTGAGAGAATATATCGAATTTTTCAGTTTTCATTTGCCTTATCGAAAGATAAAAATATTTTTTTTTTCTGTATGTTATAGTTCCATTTGATTGTGTTAAAAGCAATGTTTGTTCTACTTTTTTTTTTGACTTGTAGATTTAGAAAAAAATTTGTTCTGTTTCCTACAGTTCAAACCTAAACAGCTAAGTGTTTTTTTCCTTAGTTTTCTTTAGTACTTTGTAGAAAAGGCGTTAACCCTAACACACACCCCAACGCGCGCCACCAAAACAAAACAACCCCTCACAAACCCCAACCAAACCCAACACGCAGCACGCACGACACAGCAGGCGCGCGCAGCCACCACTCAAATATGAAAGAAGGCATTTTCGTGGGTGCACACACTCATACACACACCATTCTTCTCTCTCTCTTCTCTCTTCCTCTCCTCTCTCTTTCTCTCTTCTCTTTCTCTCTCTCTCTTTTAACACACACACACCACACACATCAAACAACCCCCACAACATCACAACCACTCACACACAACACAACGCGCGCGGCACACACACACTTTTTTGTCTGATATCCCTATTTGTGGAAAGGGCGTTAAACTGAAGAAGAAGAAGAAGAAAAAAAAGAAGAAGAGAAGAAAAGGGAAAAGAAAAGAAAAGAAGAAAACCACAACAACAACAACAACAAAACAAAAACAAAAACCCAAAAACAAAAACCCAAACAAAAAACAAAACAACAAAAAACAACAAAACAAAAAAAACCCAAAAAAACAAAAACAACAAAACAACACAACAACACACCACACACCCCAAAAACACACACCCCAACCCCACACCCCAAACAACACACAACAATTTAAGAGGGGGAAAAAAAAACTTCCCTTTAAAAAAGCCCTTTAACATAGTGTACCATAAGAGGTAAACCCCGAAAAAAACAGGAGTAGCAGTCTTCATTGGTGCCCACTGCCTGAATGCATACATGGATAATGGCCCAAATAGTAGTAAAGGGATCGGTGGGTTTGAGGAAATGCACTTGCTAGAAAGCGAAATGTACGTTTTTCGGCAGTTTTTGGTTTGGTTGTCCCATTTGGGGGCCCAAACTTTTCCCCTATCCCTTAGACCCCGATGGTGTTGGGGGCTAGTCCCTTTGAATGAGGCGATAAATGAGGTCCGTAGTTAACCGAATTATTTTGCGCAATAACAGAACCTCGGAAAGACAGTTGTAGGGAAAATTGAGAAAAAGCACTGTGATAGGAAAAAAAAAGTACAGTTTCAGACAGGAAAAGATAAAAAAAAAATGGTGGCTACTCTTGTGGCGAAAACCCCTTCCCCGGGGGAGGCAGCCCCAATTTCAGCAGAGAAATTGCGTGACTTTGTGGTATGAAATATGGATGTTATAATTTTTATCGTAATGGGTTTTTTTTTTTTTAATCCTTTTCAAACGTGATGCTGAGAGAGCACCACTAAAGACAAGGTTGGGGGAGAAAATCGTGAAAAAAATGAGTAGGGCGGATATTTTGCCCCTTGATTCCCTTAGTCGGATTCGGTGGGGGGGGAAAAATTAGATCAAGGTATCTTTAACTGTGGTTGGAAATGATGGATCCACAATGTGTGTCAAAGGGGATGGGGGTGAAGTGAAATGAGTGAGTGAGGGGGGTTTTGTTGTGTGTGTGTGTGTGTTTTTGTTGGTGGGTTTTGTGTGTGTGTGGTTGGGGTTTTTGTGTGTTGTTGTGTTGTGTGTGGGGGGTGGGGGGGGTGGGGTGGTAAGGGGATTTTGGAGGTTGTATGTGTATGTGTGTGCGGGGTGTGTGTGGTGGTGCGTGCGTGGTGGGTGTGGTGTGCGTGCGTGGTGGGGTGGGGGTTTTGGTGCGTGGTCGCATGTGGTGGGGGTGTTTCTCAGAAGTATGTCGTTTCAACAAAATTTATAAGTTCTTGATGCAAGTGAAATTTTAATGAATAGCCTAAAAAAGTAATGAATGTTCACCAATTTCTAAGCTGTGTAAAGAGAACGGAGCTTACGGTTTTTTTGGGAACAGCTAACAAATGTTTTCCTTTTTCCTAATAGCCAACTGATTTTTGGGGTAAAAAGTGGATGTTGCAAAATTTAAAGAAGAAAAGAAGTGATGGAAAGAAAAAGGAAAGAAAAAAATGTTAAAAAAAAAAAAAAAAAGAGGGGAGAGAAAAGAAAAAAAAAAAATAAAAAACAAACGGCCCAAAAAAAGAGGTAAGGAAGAGAGAAGAAAGAAAAAAAAAGGGAAAAAAGAAAAAAAATGAAATACAGACAAAAAGGGCAAAAAAAAGAAGAAAGACGAAAGAAAAAACAGACGACGACAGACAGACAGCAGAAAGAAAATAATAAAGAAAAACAGACAGCGAAGACAGACAGGGAAAAGACAGACAGACAGAAGCGACGAGAAAGAAAGGAAAAAGAAAAAAAAAGAAAAAAAGAAAGAAAAAAAAAAAAAAAAGAAAGAAAAAAAAAAAAAAGAAAGAAAAAAAAAGAAGAATCAAGGATAAAAAAAAAAAATGATAAAAGGTTTAAGGAGAGATTTTACAAAACCCCCTTAAAATCAAATTACAAGATAATTGCAAATTTGACGTACTGTTTTGCACAAAGGGAGGGGGGGGGTGGAGGAGAAGGGAAAACGGGAAGAAAAAAGGGGAAAAAATTTTAAAAAATAAATTTTTTTCCAAAGGGAAACATAAATTGTGTTGCACGGTGTGAGCGGTGCGGACCAACCGATATATATTTACATTATTATATATATATATATATTATATAGAGAGAGAGAGAGGAGGAGGAGAGAGAGAGAGGAGAAGATATTATATTTATATATTTTTTATATAAAATTTTTTTTATATATTTTCATTATTGGTTTAAATAAATAAAGAATAGAAAAGGTTCAGTGGTGGGTTTTTGGGATAAAAAATACAATTAGGGTTTGTTTGTTTTTTTGTTTGTTTTTTGTTGTTTTGGGGGAGTGAGGGTTGTTTTTGTTGTTGTTTTTTGTTTTTTCTTATAAGAAAAGTACGTATACTCCCTTTTATTGAATTCAAAAGAAAATACCCCCCCCCCCCCCCCCCCCCCCCCCCCCCCCCCCCCCCTTTAAAGAAAGGGCAAAAAAAAGAAAGCAAAAGGGAAAAAAACAAAACCCCCCAAAAAACAGGAGATGGACTCTACGGGGCCTATATTCCCAAAAAGAAATAGTGGATGGCGGCCCTTTATGGTCCCTTGTCCCAAGGATTTTTCCCCGGAGTTAAAAAATCGTGTGATCCCCTTCCCCCAAAATC
>JASPKP010004445.1:15000-17631 GCA_030674155.1 Stramonita haemastoma | reverse complement strand
AAAAAGAAACGAAAGAGAAAAAAAAACGGAGAAGAAATATGGAAAGGAAAAAGAAAACTACAGAAAGAATGTCTAAAAATAAAAAGAGGACAGAAAGAAAGAAAGAAAAAAAAAAAAAGAAAAACAGAAGAAAGAAGATCGTAGGTAAATAAAGAAAGAAAAGAAAGAAAGGAAGAACCCCCCCCCCCCCCAAAAAAAAAAAAAACACAACAACAACCAACCAACAACAACAACAACAACAAAAAACGTAGTAGGTATGCAAGTTAAAAAAAACCAACAACAACAGAAAGAAACAAAAAAATACAAATAAACCTAGTAGGTAAAGTAAGTTCAGAAAGAATCAACCAAGCAACCAAGCAACCAAGCAACCAAGCAACCAACCAAGTAACCAACCAACCAACCAAACAAACAAACAAGCAATCAAGCAAGCAAGCAAGCAAACACGCAAACAAATAATTATACAAACACGGACGTGAATATAGTCTTTCGCCTTTTCTCTCTTCCTAAAATGTCAAATCATGATATGCCTTTGCAAACCACATTCCAAAGTACCTGCGTAAAAAACATATGGCGCCTGGGAAGATGACTGCAATGGTCTGAAGCCATTTCTGTGGAACAAACGGAGCGTACAGAGTGTTATCCGCTCTCGTTTTTGACATTGATACACAATACACCAGGTTACCTACACCCTCTCTCCTAAATGGTGTTGACTGACTTTGTGCTGATGTGTGTGTGTGTGTGTGTGTGTGTGTGTGTGTGTGTGTGTGTGTGTGTGTGTGTGTGTGTGTGTGTGTGTGTGTGTGTGTGTAGTGTGTGTGTTGTGTGTGTGTGGTGTGTTGTGTGTGTGTGTGTGTGTGTGTGTATGTGTGTGTATGTGTGTGTGTGTTGTGTGTGTGTGTGTGTTGTGTGTGTGTGTGTGTGTGTGTTTCTGTGTATGTCTGTGTGTGTGTTGTGGTGTGTGTGTTGTGTGTGTGTGTGTGTGTGTGTGTGTGTGTGTGTGTGTGTTGTCTGTCCTTCTGTCTGTCCTCCCCTGCTGTCTGTCTCTCTGTCTTCTCTCTGTTTCTCTCTCGTGCTTTGGTGGGGCTTCTCTTTGTGTCCTGCTGTCTGTCCCTTCTGTCTTGTCTGTCCTGCTCTGTCTTCTTCACTTCTTCTCTCTCCTCTCTCTCCTCTGTTCCCTCCTGCCCTGTCCTCTTTGTTTTCTGTCTCTGCTCTGTTTCACAGTCTGTCTTCATCTCTCCTGCTGTCGTTCTTGTTTGTCTCTCTATCTTCCTCCCCCTCTCTATCTCTCCCTCTCTGTCTGTTTGTCTCTCTTCACCTCTCCCTTTCTGTCTGTCTGTCTGTCTCTCTCTCTCTCTAAGCCTGCCTGTCTGTCTGTCTATCTCTCTCTGTCTCTATTTCCCAATTTGTACCCCCCCCTTTCTCCCTCTTCTTCCTTGCCCTTCCCCCCCCCCTCTCTCTCTCTCTGTTCCCTCTCTCTCCCTTCTTCCCCTTCTCCCTCCCCTCTCTCTCTCTCTCTCTCTCTCTCTCTCTCTCTCTCTCTCTCTCTCTCTCTTGTTCCCTCTCTCTCCCTTCTTCCCCTTCTCCCTCCTTTCTCTCTCTCTCTCTCTCTCTCTCTCTCTCTCTCTCTCTCTCTCTCTCTCTCTCTCTCTCTCTCTCTCTCTCTCTCTCTCTCTCTCTCGTTTTCTCCCTCTCCCACCTCTCTCCCTTTCTCTCTTAACTTGATAATATAAGATGACAAGTATAGTGTGTATGTTGTGTTGTGTTGTGTTGTGTTGTGTTGTGTTGTGGTGTGGTGTGGTGTGGTGTGGTGTGGTGTGGTGTGGTGTGGTGTGGTGTGGTGTGGTGTATGTGTGTGTTGTGTTGTGTGTGTTTGAGATTGTGTGTGTGTTTGAGATTGTGTGTGTGTGTGTGTGTGTGTGTGTGTGTGTGTGTGTGTGTGTGTTGTGTGTGTGTATGTTTGTGTGTGGAGGGGTGGGGGTAAGTGGGTGTGGAGGTGAGTAGGGGGTGTAAGGTATAAGGTCTCAAACCTTAAGCACAAGTAATCAGAGCGTGTCACTATCCTTAAAAAAGGTAAGGGTTTACTCAGAAAGGAGAAGCACATGCAAATAGGTATACCCTTCTTTGACACCAACTTTCCTTACTATACATGTATGTTATCTACCAGTTCTTTTTTCGCCGGTGTGTGTTTGCTGATGTGTTTGTTTATGTATCAAGTTTCTCTGTCAAGCTGTCTGTGTGTTTTGCTGTTCTGTTTTCATTTCCTTTTTTTTTTTTCGTTTGTGGGAGGGGTGGGGGTGGGGGGTTGGTGCCGTGGTTTTATTAAAAAAAAAATTATTTGCTTTCTCTTTCGGTCTTATTCATTCATTATTTCATTCATTCCACTCATTCGTTGTTTGTTTGTTTGTTTGTTTCTTTCTTTCTTTCTTGCTTTCTTTCTTTCTTTCTTTCTTGATTTCCTTTGTTTGTTTGTTTGTCCTTTTTTTCTTTTCTGCATTGTTTTTGTTTTCCTTTCAATCTTTCTTCCTTTCCTTTCTTTTTCTTAACTCAGTCTTCTATCTAGCTCTGGACAGACAAACAGACAGACAGACAGATCGACAGAGAGAGAAAGAAACAGACAGACAGAGAGACAGC
>JASPKP010004445.1:0-7500 GCA_030674155.1 Stramonita haemastoma | reverse complement strand
CAACCCCCGCCTTACACCCTACACCCCAATGCAACATGCCTTTAGTGGACATCATTAGGACAGAAAGATAATAAAAACCCATTAATTTGTTTTGTTGTGTCAGATAGATTTGCATGACTTAAATGGCAATATATATTCTAAATCTGAATCTGAATCTGAACCCCAATTCCCTCACTGTTTCCTCCTCTGCTCGACAGGTATTCTCCCAATAGGTATCATCTTCCTGATCGCCTCGAAATTCGTGGAGACAGACGACATCGTGGGCATCGCGGAAAAGTTGGGGATGTACATGCTGACTGTGTTGGCTGGCCTGGCTCTGCACGCTGTCATCGTCCTGCCCCTCCTCTACTTTGTGGCCACCCGCAAAAACCCCGTCTCATCTACGCCTTCAACATGCTGAAAGCTATCTGCACAGCTTGGGGTACCGCTTCCAGGTAGGGAAGATTATTTTTGGGGGGTTGGTTGGAATGGGGGGGCTGGGTGGTGGTGATGGGGATTGGAGCTGGGGGGGGAGCTGGGTGGGGAGAGAGAGAGAGAGAGAGAGGAGAGAGAGAGAGAGAGAGAGAGAGAGGAGAGAGAGAGAAGAGAGAGGAGAGAGAGAGAGAGAGAGAGAAAAGAGAAAAGACAGAGAGAGACAGAGACAGAGACAGAGACAGAGACAGACAGACAGACAGACAGACAGACAGACAGACAGACAGACAGACAGACAGAGACAGACAGACAGTGAGAGAGAGAGTTTTGTATGGACTAAGTTAAAGTCAGTTGGTTGGTTGACTGTTGATATAGTAGGTTGTTTTGGTTGGTTGGTTTGGTTGGTTGGTTGGATGGATGGTTGGTGGTGGGTTGGTTGGTTGGTTGGTGGGTTGGTTGGTTTAGTAGGTCGGTTCGCCTGTTTGTCTCAGTCACACTTGCTTGCATGCTCAGTCAGTTTGACAGCTCCCTTAGTTTAATTAAATAATTAAATCCAACCCCACCGCCCCCATCCCCTACCCCACCAACCCCCACCGCCCCCATCCCCTACCCCACCACCCCCCAACCCTACCCCACACCAACCCCCCCAACCCCCAACCCCACTACCCCCCCCACCCCCACCCCACACCAACCCCCCTCACCCCAACCTCCCAACCTCAACCCCTACCCCACCCCCATCCCTACCCCCCCTCACCCCCCAAACCCCACCACCCCCCCACTACCACCCCCACACCCCCAACCCCAACCCCCCCCAACCCCCCGCCCACCACTTACCCCACCACCACCCCAACCCCCCAACTCCCCCACCCCCCCCCTACCCCCCTCAACCCCCCAACCCCCCAACACCCCACCCCAACCCTCCAACACCCCCAACACCCCCAACCACCCCCAACACCCCCAACACCCCCCAACACCCCCAACACCCCCAACACCCCCACCCACCCCACCCCCACCACACCCACCACCCCCCCTCCTTCCCTCCTCACTTCCCCTTGATGCTCACAGTTCAGCCACGTTACCGGTGACGATGGAATGCCTGGTGCGGAAGAACAAGGTCAACGAGCGCATCGTGCGTTTCGTGGCGCCCATAGGGGCCACCATCAACATGGATGGTACAGCCCTGTACAACCGTGGCCTCCATCTTTATCGCTCAGTCAACGGCATCAGTCTCAGTGTTGCTGATGTTATCGTTGTCAGGTAAAGAGGGGAGAGGGGAGGGTTGGAGTTGGGGTGTTGGGGTGGTGGGTTGGTGTGGGTGAGGGGAGGGGTGGGGGGGGGGGTGGGGGGGTGAGGGGTGAGGAGGAGGGGGTGGGGGTGAGGGTGGGGAGGGGAGAGGTGGTTGGGGTGGGGGTGTGGGGTGGGGGGGGTTAGGGGAGAGGTGAGGAGGGGGAGGTGTTGGTGGTGGTGGTGAAGGGTTTGGTGGAAGGGTGGGGTGAGGTAGGAGGTTTATTTATTTATTTATTTATTTATTTATTTATTTATTTATTTTATTTATTTATTCAATTTATTCATGTCGAGGATAATGGAATAAGCACTCATGTGTTGGGAGGGGGGGGGGTATGGTGTGGTGGAAGGGTTTTGGTGGAAAAGGTAGGTGAGGGTAGGGGTTATTTATTTATTTACTATTTATTTATCTATTTATTCTTTTATATCGAGGATAAAGGAATAAGCACTCATATTAGTTGTTTTTTTTACATCCAGTCCCTGTGTGAATGCAGTTTTGTAGATTTATTTATGTATTCTTTTATATCGACGATAATGGAATAAGCACTCATGTGGGTTTTATTTTTTATTTTACATCCAGTCCTTGTGTGTATACAGTTTTGTAAATTTATTTATTCTTTTATATCGACGATAATGAATAAGCACTCATGTGTTGTTGTTTTTTTTACATCCATCCCTGTGTGAATGCAGTTTTGTTAATTTATTTATTCATTTTTATCGAGATAATGGAATAAGCACTCATGTGCTTTTTTATATTTTACATCCAGTCCTGTGTGTATGCAGTTTTGTGATTTTATCTATTCTTTTATATCGAGGATAATGAAATAAGGACAAAATGTGCTTTTTTTTACATCCACTCCCTGTGTATATGTAGTTTTGTAAATCTGTTATCTTTCCCAACCGGCGCTCACTGGCCTACTCTTCAAAAAAGCGGAACAGGGTTTAACGTGTGCGCAAGATGTTCTGTATTAGGGGTGAGGGTGGAGATATGAAGGGGGTTGGAGTAGGGAGTGGTGTGTGTGGAAAGTTGAGTTGTGGGTGGTGGTGGTGTGTGTGTGCGGGGGGCGGGGGGCGGTAGGTTTGGGGTGTGGATGTGGTGTTTGGTGGTTGTTGAGGGAATCGTGAATGAGGGAGAGGTAAGATGGCCTATATTTTCACACACACACACACACACACACACACACACACACACACACACACACACACCCACACACACACACACATACACACACACACACACTCGCACGCGCGGTGAATACACGTGCCAGGAATAGAGCAAGGGAGATAAGTTTTTATGTATTTGTCATTCAGGCTGAAAAGTTTTGTCCCTTGCACGGTGGAATCTCTCTCTCTCCTCACTCTCTCTCTCCAGCTCCTCTCTCTCACCTCTCTCTCTCCAATCTCTCTCTCTCTCTCTCTCTCCTCTCCTCTCTCTCCTCTCTCTTCTTCTCTCTGATGACATTTACAAAAAAACATTTACAAAACTGCATACACACGGGACTGGATAAATAAAGCACGAGAGTGCTTATCCCATTATCCTCGATATAAAAAGAATAAATCAAATCAAATCAAATCTCTCTCTCTCCTGTTTTGTCTTTCCAAAAGGCGGCATTAAAATGAATTTCTTTAGATATCCAATCTTAATTGCAAATTGTTTTGTATTAGATTCATACTTTGATCACATAACTGCATGATTATAAGATCGTCTATCAAAAACCAGCCAAGTAAGTCAAGCCAAGTCAAAAACACTTTTTATCATCCCACGAAGGCAATTACAATACTGACAGGCATATTGGTACGAATCATAATCTCGAAAGACACAAGAAAGCTACATGTCAGTTTGGTTTAAAACATTCCCAAAAAACTTCAAATAAAAACATGTCACAAACATACACATAATTATGTGCGCACACACGTACGCGCGCACACAAGCACACAGACACAGACACAGACACACACACACACACTCTCTCTCTCTCCTCTCCACTCTCTCTCCTCTCTCTCATCTCTCTCTCTCTCTCTCTCTCACACACACACACACACACACACACACACACACAACACAACACACACACACACACACCACCACACCACACACACACACACACACACACAAACAAACAAACACTCACACATCCTTCGGTTGAGATTATAAACCCAGCCCCGTGTGCGAACGCACGCAAAAACATCTTGCGCACACGTTAAATCCTGTTCCGCTTTTCGTAAAAAAGGGCCATGCGTGCCGGTGGGAACAGATACAAGATTTACAAAACGCATGCACACGGGGACTGGAGGGAAAAAAAAGCACATGAGTGCTTATTCCATTATCTCGATATAAAAAATGAATAAATAAATAAATAAATAAAAAAATTTAAATAAATAAAAAATAAAATAAAATGAACACTCACACACACCAATGTAGGAAAACAGCGTTATTAAATCAAACAAACAACCAGCCATCCACCAACCAACCAACCAGTCAACTACCATCACCCACCCACCCAAACAACCATGTTTTTGCTCTCACCTGGGAAGTAAATTAAAATGGCCTCTGCTAAAAGAATAGGTGGCTTATAATAAAAACCCTTAAAAAACCCTCAGCTCTTGCGTTGGGGTAGGTCATTCATTTTTTTTTTTTTAAATAAAAGATCTATCCGTCTTTCTTTTTATCTCCTGTCTCTGTCTCCCTTTGCCTCTCATCCTTTTCTTTTTCTCCCCCCCCCCCCCCCCTCCCCTCTCCTCCCCCTCTTTTTTCTCCTCTCTCTTCTTTGTCTGTCTGTCTCTGTCCTTTTGTCTCTCTCTTTCTCTTTTATTTGTCTGCACCCTCTCTCCTCGCCCTCTCTTTCTCTCCTCCCCCCTCTCTCTCTCCCCTCTCCTCTTCCTCCCCTCTCTCTCCTTTTCTCTCTCTCTCACTCTCTCTCTTCTCTCCTCTCTCTCTCCCCCCTCTCCTCCCCCCCCTCTCTCTCCCCCCTCCTCCCCCCCTCCCCCCCCCTCTCTCCTCCCCTCTCCTCCCCCCCTTTCCTCCTTTCCCTCCCCCCCTCCCCCCCCCTGTCGTTTGTGCTACTCAAACTGCTTGACCTATACTGCAGGTGTCTTTAACTCTTAGGCCCCGGTAACGGGGGATAGTTCTATATCATACAGGGAAAATGTTCAGCCCCAGCTCACGGAGAAATTATAATTATTCTATTGTCTGTAGGACACCCCTTTGTCAAGAAAGTCTCCAAGCCCCTCTATGGTACATCATTACAATCATCCTATATCACCACGTTGCGCGTCGCCCGTCGTTCGTCGTCGTCGCCCGTCGTCATCACATCATCATCATCTCCACCCCCCACCACCACCACCACCACATCACATCACATCATCATCATCATCATCTCATCACATCATCACCATCCCACCACCACCACCACCCACCACCACCACCATCATCATCACTTCTTCATCTTCTTCATCTTCTTCTTCTTCTTCTTCTTCTTCTTCTTCATCATCATCATCATCACATCATCATCATCATCATCATCATCATCATCTCTCCCTCTGTGCAGTCTCACATCCACGGAAAGCGGCTTCGGGGGCGGCAGGCGTTTCCCAGGCGGTCGGTTACCAGGGTGATCGTGCTGACCGCAGTCAACCGCCCACCGAGGACGTCACGCCATCCGGCCATCGATTGGTTCCTGTAGGTCACGGGGGCTGTGATAATTTTTATATATATATAATAATATATATATAAATATAAATATATATATAAATATATACTATATAAAATATATATAAATAAAATATATATATGGGGAAATGGGGATGTAGTATGTATTGTATGTATGTATGATGTTTTGTATGTATGTATTATGTATGAAATTTATGTATGTGTGATAGTATGTATGTATGAGTATGTATGTATGATGTATGTAGTTAGTATGTATTTTTAAATGTATGCATGTATGCATGCATGCATGCTGCGTGTATGCGTGCAGTATGAATAAAAAATGTATAAGTATGTAGTATGTAATGTATGTATGTATGTTTTGTATGTATGAATTATGTATGATGTATGTAATTATTATTATAATTTGTGGCAGGGCGGAAAATTAATTACTTCCCATGCATCGGAACTGCCAATCGCAGCGTCGTGGGTGTAACGTTTGGACCACACCTGTGAATTGTGCGACGTTCTATATCGTTGGGGGGTGGGCGAAAGCCGTCCTCTGCATCCTTTCCCCCTAGCGGGAAAATGTAGTATTTATGCAGCCTCTTTAGAGGCCAAAATTCCACTGTCTGACCGTGTTGTCGCGCCAGAAGTTGTACAATCGGGGCAGACAAAATCGCACCTTTTTTATATGACGTACACGACGTACGTAGTACATACAACAACATACATACACCATAGTAGGAAATTAAAATTTAAAAAATTTTTTATATAATTAAATATCTGTGGTGTGTTCTTTTTTTTTTTTTTTTTTTGATAAAAGGAATAACACTCATTGTTTTGGGGGTTTTTTTAAAATCCACCCCAAAATTGTACCAGTTTTGTAAAAATGCCCCTCTGTTCCTACCGGATTTGGGGTGGTGTGTGGTGCTGTTGTTTTTGCGTGGCCCCGCGCGCCGCGCGCTGGTGTGTGTTGTGTGGGGAAAAATAAAGGGAGGGGGGGAAGGGGTCTCTCAAGAAATTAAATTGATAACATTAATTTACCTTTTATTGTTTCGTTTTGCTTTTGTTTTTTCCCATTCTCTCATCTGTCGCTTTTGTTTCCGTCGTCGTCTTTGTCTGCCTGTCGTCTCCTTTCCTCTCGTCCTTTTCTTTTCTCTTCCTGTCTGTCGTCTTTCTGTCGGCCTCCCCCCCCCCCCCCTTTCCCCCTCCTGCTTTTTTCCCCCTGTCTTTCTCTGTCGGGCTCTGCTTCTTCGTCTGTCTGTTTCTTTCTCTTTCTCTGCCCCTGTCCTCTCTCTTTGCTCCTGGGCGATTTCGTCTGTCGTCTGCATCTCTGTCTGGTCTGTCTTCGTCTGCTATCTCTGTCTGTCGTCTGTCTGTCTGTCTGTCGCTCCTCTCCCCTCCCTCTCCCCCCTTCCCCCCCTCCTCTCTCTCTCTCTTCTCTCCCCTATTTATCAAGTTTTGGAGGTGGGGGGGTCGCGGATGTGTGATTTTTCGTGTTGCATCATGTTTTCCTCTCCACCCTTTTTGATCGTGATTAAAAAAAAAAAAACCCCCCCCCCCCCCCCCTTTCCCAAAAGAAAAAACAAACGAGAAAGAAAAATACAAACAAAAAAACACCAAGCAAAAAAAAAAAACAAACACCACATACATACACGCGCGCAGCCACACACACACAAACCACCCAACTTTTACCTTTTTTTCAGAAGTCCTAAGAGGACTACTTTTTAAATTTTGTGTGGTGTGTGTGTGTTGTGGTGTTTTTTGTGGGGTTGTGTGGTTTGGTTTTGGGGGGGGGGGGGGGGGGGGGGGGGGGCCAATACAAAATCTCGCCATTGGTAAAAGTCTGAGGGGGAGTTAAAAAGGGGGGGGGGGGGGGGAGAGAAAGGGGGACATTTATGTTAAATCGATAGATTTTTTTTTTCTGGTTTCAAGGGTAAAAAAAATACATCAAAACTTTTGCGTACGACAGACCTTTGTTTTATTTTTAATTTTTTTTTTTTTAAGGAAGAAACATATAGGCAAAAATTTTTTTAAGATTTGTTGTATCAACACATCATTTGTCGTTTATTAATTTTTTTTAGAAAAAATTCGTTATCAAAAAAAACAGGTTTAACAATTGATTTGTCATTATTTTTAAAGTATGAAATCACGAA
>JASPKP010000444.1:35000-46304 GCA_030674155.1 Stramonita haemastoma | reverse complement strand
TTTCCGGCTGGGGATTTATTTTTTGTTATTGCTTTTTTGTCTAGCTAATACAGTCTCCTACCTGGATTTTTTGGGGCCGAAGTCGAAGGATCGTCATCGTCAAGATCGAGGTGACGTGCGTTTTGAATGGACGTCAGCTTTTCCTCCGCTATTTCTTCTGCTTCCTCGGCCATGACGTTGTTTCTTCTTCCAGCATGTCCAGAACCCGCTTGCAATTAACACACACACACCACCACACACACACACCACACACACGCACACACACACACACACACACCACACACACACCACACACCATACACACACACACACATTGTACAATGTGGAAATGAAAAATGCGACTTTGACTTTGACCTTCACACACACACACACACACACACACACACACACACACACACACACACACACACACACACACACACACACCACAACAGAGAGTGAGGGAGAGAGAGAGAGAGAGAGAGGAGAGAGAGAGAGAGAGAGAGACAGAGACAGAGACAGAGACAGAGACAGAGACAGAGACAGAAACAGTGAGAGAGACAGAGACAGAAACAGTGAGAGAGAGAGAGACAGAGAGAAACAGAGAGAAACAGAAACAGAGAGAAACAAGAGAGAAAGAGTAAGAGAGACAAAGAGATCTTTTAGCTCACATCACTTTGTTTCATAAAACAGGTAGAATGCAGCTTTTTTCTCTGCAGGAAACAAAAAAAAACACAAAAAAACAAACCTAGACTCGTAGTTCCCTATAGTAAAAAAAAAAAAAAAAAAAAAAAAAAAGTAACCACGAAAAACACACACCGCGTAAATCAAAATCAAACAAAACAAAAGCGCCTCACCTCCAAATGGGCAGCATTCTGGCAGAAGTCTTGCAAACCAAGCCAGGAGCGGACAAAGCAGCGAGCCTGTCTCTCGTGGCAGGCCGACATGCCTGTCTGGATGACGCGGAAATGGTCAGGGTTCATTGGCGCCCTGCAAGACGTGGTCAGGCAGAATGAACCTGTCTGCATTGGCCAGGAGTTGCCGCGTGGCCTTTGGTTCTTTTTGCTTCCTCTACTCAGGAGGTTGACCGTTCTGCTCAACCAGAATCTGAAAGTGGAGGTTTATGTATGTATGTATATTATATATATATATATATATATATATATATATATATATATATATATATATACGTATATGTATATAAATATACGTATATATATATATATTATAAAGATATATATCTATATAATTCTATGTGTGTATGCATGTATGGATGGATTATGGCTATATGGATGGGTGGATGGATGGATGCATGAATGGATGGATGGATGGATGGATGGATGGATGGATGGATGGATGGATGGATGGATGGATGGATGGATGGATGGATGGATGGACGGATGTTTTATCTATGTATGTGTGTACAGGCGGTAGAGATTATATGCTTCCGGAGACTCCGTGGCATCCCTACAGAGACTACATAAACAATGGAGACGTGCATAACAGAATCCAGCAAAACTATTGGTCCCTACGAAAGTCTTCTATCAATCGTAAAGAAGCGTAAACTTAAATGGTACGGGCATGTCACGAGATCAAAAGGACTAGCGAAAACAAAACTACAAGGCACTGTCCAAGGAGGATGAAAAAGAGGCAGACCAAAGAAGAGATGGGAGAACAACATCAGTCAATGGACAGGCCTAGAACTCAACTAAAACTTTGAGAAAGGCATAACAGAGAGAGGAATGAAGAGAACTGGTTGTCAAGTCTTCATCGATGCCCCAACGGTCGCCAGGCTAAGAGATAGATAGATAGATAGATAGATAGATAGATAGATAGATAGATGGATGGATGGATGGATGGATGGATGGATGGATGGATGGATGTATATATATCTCTATATATCTTTATATATCTCTCTATCTCTCTCTCTATATATATTCTTTGACAGATGGCAGATGGAGAGAAAGGAGATTGTGTGTGCGCGCCCATGCGCGAATGTGTGTGCGTATGTGCATGTGTGTGTGTGTGTGCGTACGCGCGCGCGCATGTGTGTGTGTGTTTGTGTGTGAGGTGTGTGTGTGTTTGTGTGTGAGTGTGTGTGTGTGTGTGTGTGTTTTGCGAATGTGTGTGTGTGTATGTGTGTGTGTGTGTGTGTGTGTGTGTGTGTGTGTGTGTGTGTGTGTTTTGTGAGTGTGTGTGTGGTGTGTGTGTGTGTGTGTGTGTGTGTGTGATGTGTGTGTGTGTGTGTTTGTGTGTGAGTGTTTGTGTGTGTGTGTTTGCGAAAATGTGTGTGTGTGTTGGGGGGGGGGGGGGGTTGTGTGTGAGTGTATGTGTGTGTTTATGTGTGTGTTTGTGTGTATGTGTGTGCGTGTGGATGTATGTGTGTGTATGTATGTATGTATGTATGTATGTATGTATGTATGTATGTATGTATGTATGTATGTATGTATGTATGTATGTAGTAGTACTACTACTACTACTACTACTACTACTACTACTTACTACTACTACTACTTCTACTACTACTACTACTATGCATCTACTTGTCATTGAAACCTATTTGTGTTGATTTTTTAAGCAGGGTTTTTTTTTTTTTTTTGGGGGGGGGGTATGATTCTTCTTTACCTGCACTGTGTTGTGTCTTTCTTCTTTACCTGCACTGTGTTGTGTCTTTCTTCTTTGCCTGCACTGTGTTGTTTCTTTCTTCTTTGCCTGCACTGTGTTGTTTCTTTCTTCTTTACCTGCACTGTGTTGTTTCTTCTTTACCTGCACTGTGTTGTTTCTTCTTTACCTGCACTGTGTTGTGTCTTTCTTCTTTACCTGTACAACTGAATGCGTGTCTTTCGAGGAATGGCCATCATTTGGTCAGGATGTAGCTGCATTTCGTTGCACATTCCCTCGCCATGGATGATTCGTTCCACAACGTGTTCTGGCTCAGTGTCACACACCCCCAGCCAAGCCCTCACACAGAAGTTGTTCTGCTTGGAGTGTTGGTCCCTTAAGGGCCGAATGATGGCCAAGAACATCTCACTGTCCATGAATGGCTTCAGAATAACATCTGGCAGGATGTGACCATTGGCCATTTCCTGCCACTGACGCGACTCTTGCGGAGGGCGACCTTGACCCGATGGCGAGGTCACTTCCTGTTGAAGAGCGGCCTTCACCTTGCCCAGCCAAAATCTGCACATGTGTGTGATTCGCTTTGATAAAGAAAAAAAGTAGTTTCCGCTTCGGCATATTTCGTAAAATGTTTTTGAAAAAATATTTCTGATTCTATGATAAGTTTAAGAAAAATGGTGGAATAAATATCAAGCCGTAATCAGAAATGAAAATATGAAAATGAAAATATGTTTGAGTGAGAACTATTTCTACATTATACAATCATTTCCATATACATGTATACTGAATCCATGCAACAAATATTACAGATCGCTTCAAAGCCAATATCAGAAAACTGATCATAAGTGAACCGTTGCTTCATAGCCAATATCATACAGCATGAAAGGACACCAAAAACTATTCAAAGAAGCCTGCTCAAAATTTATCAAGGAATGCACTACACATTTTGCTCCTGAATACATCATTCATTCAAATAAACGGGAAAAAAAAACCCAATTTTTAGACTTGTACCAACCTGTACAGCTGAGCACGAACGGTTTCAGACAAAGAGTGGACAAGTTTCGGATCAATAGCGGTTTCTGGGCACACGCTCTCTCCCTGGAGAATCTTGGACGTCACCTCTGCCGCTAGCATTGGGTACGGGTCTTCGTCATCCCCATCCCCCTTCTGGTACACTATGGCACCTTTAGACAGCCACTGCATCATCACGGCCCCCTGAGCACTGCTGCCTGGAAGCGTGGCCAGCAGAGAGGCGTACTGTCCTGGAAGCATGTGCGGCTCCAAGACCTTGGCGCCGATCACTCCTTTGCTAGTGGCCTCCAGCCTGGAAGACACCAGGTGAATGTGATCTTTCACCGCGTTCATTTTCCTCCCGCAGTCTTTGATGCTGAAGTGGACAGACTTGCTGACTTTCTTCTTGATCCGCACCTTCTGGCGGATGTTCTTCAAGTTGAAGTCCTCCAGCTGAGGGTTTTTACAGCGGCTGCCCACGCGCACGATGCCTTCAGGGCAGAAGCTGAGGATGCCTTCCAGAAACTGGTCCAGGGCGTGGTTGGTGTAGCAGACCACCAGGATGGGCTTCTCGCCGACCTTAGGGTCTGTCCATACGTCTCTGTTCTCCAGGAGCACTTTGGCCACCTTGAGGCCAACGTAGGTTTTGCCCGTGCCCGGGGGACCCTGGATGATGGCTAGCTCTTTGGAGAGCGCTGTCTGCACCGCCTTCAGCTGGGAACAGAATGCACGATAGAATGGAAGATGATGGTAGACACATCCGTACCACTTTCCACGAGTAATCAACTAAGTTTATCACGTGACTGTACCTGATCCATATCCGAGTCGTTATCCTAACAACCAGTCGTTGATACGACTCGGATATTGGATCAGGATTACGGTCTACGTGAACAACTTAGTGTGATTAGACTCGTATGGACAGGTGGTCACGAAATGTGGTCTACGTCATCTTCGCATTTTACTAACATACTTCATTTTATAAGTATTGATATTAGTTTTCTATAATTTTTTTAATTTAGAATTTTTGAGAGCTCGCTTTTAAAAAAATTCAGGGATTGTAAGTGGTTACTTACACTTGTTTTCTTCAAATATCATTTCCTCAATACAATAACATATTGATTTTTGTAGTTTGTTTTTCAATTTCAGGTTGACTTTTTTCAATGAATAGGTATACATTGGAAATACATTTGATGAACTGAATTTGAACCTCTAAGCTATTGCACACGTGGTGTTTCCTTTGCTCCTATTGGTGCAAAACAGACTGGTCACATGACTGATATCCTCTGACTGTGTATAGTATATGAGCAGTTATTGTCCCTTTTATTCCTCTTACTAACTGTTTATATAATTATCATTTTAATTAATTTATTTTATTCATTCTTTCATATTGAGGATAATGGAATAAGCAAACATATGCTTTTCTACACCCAGTCCCCGTGTGTATGCAGTTTTGTTAATGTCATCTGTTCCCATCGGCACACGATGGCCTACTCTTACGAAAAGCTCTTTGGCTCTTTGTAGAGCTGTCTGTACGCTTGCCTGCATGTCCTTTAGTGTATTCCTGTACACTCGGGTCTAAACTATGTCTGGTGCAAAGAAGAAGGGGAAAGCAAAAGTAGAAAGAATCTTTTGAGAGAGAGAGAGAGAGAGAGAGAGAGGAGAGAGAGAGAGAAGGAGAGAGAGAAGAGAGAGAGAGAGAGAGAGAGAGAGAGAGAGAGATGTGTAAGCGGGTTTGGTTGGCTTCTGTTCTTTGAAGGAAGCCCTTCCCCTGTGCTTGTGACTGTGCAGGGGGTCTGCCTGCTGGCCTCTGTCGACACAGTCCGACCTCTGGGAAGCCGGTTTGAAGGATCATTGGAAAACAAATTCAGATTTGCTTAAAGAAAGGACAGAGGAGAGTAGGTGGGGATAGGGAGGTAATAGACGTGACAGAGAGTGGTAGAAAAATGGGGAAATCTGCAGCACAGAATTTCCAGAAAGTGTGGATGTTGTTTACATTGAAAGAGCATCCTCTCTAGGACATCATCAGCGATTGGACAGGCCTAGAACTCACCAAAACCCTGAGGAAGGCAGAACACAGAGAGAGAAATGGAGGGAACTGGTTGTCAAGTCTTCAGGGGTACCCCCACGGTCGCCAGACTAAGGGATAGGTAGATAAATAGATAGATAGATAGATAGATAGATAGATAGATAGATAGATAGATAGATAGATAGATAGAGATAGATAGATAGATAGATAGACAGACAGACAGACAGACAGACAGACAGACAGACAGACAGACAGACAGACAGACAGACAGACAGACAGACAGATAGATAGATAGATAGATAGAGATAGATAGATAGATAGATAGATAGACAGACAGACAGACAGACAGACAGACAGACAGACAGACAGACAGACAGACAGACAGACAGATAGATAGATAGATAGATAGATAGATAGATAGATAGATAGACAGGTAGGTAGACAGGTAGGTAGACAGACAGACAGACAGACAGACAGACAGACAGAGACAAACAGATAGATAGATAGATAGATAGATAGATAGATAGATAGATAGATAGATAGATAGATAGATAGATAGATAGATAGATAGATGGACAGGTAGGTAGACAGACAGACAGACAGACAGACAGACAGACAGACAGACAGATAGATAGATAGATAGATCTTCACTGGGGAAGGAAGGAAGGAAGGAAGGAAGGAGTCCTACCTGAGACTCGTTCAGCGTGGTGTCGGCCACAGCGGGCCATCGCTGCGGGTTGATGACCATGATCGAGGAGGCGTCAGCGTTACTGTCATCACTCAGGAGAGTGTTGAGGTTCATCTTGCCCATCTTCCCATCCGTCAGCAGGTACCGAGGCGGCTTGATGGTACTGCTGCAGTCCACGAGGTACCTGAGCAAGGTAAAGGTAAAAAGGTAAAGGTGTGCAATTAAGCAGAGACGAAGGCAGCCGGAATGACGTGGGCCGAGCTGAAGAGGATCTCCCAGAACCGAGGACGTTGGAGGAGTGTTGTTGCGGTCCTTTGTTCCCACGGTAATTCACAGGCATAAGTCAAGTCAAGTCAAGTAAGACCTGTGTGGTCGTAGGGGAGCGAGGCGTCAGAGACCTCAGCTTCTCTAGCGGCCAGCATATTGAGGGCGGCGCCCATCTCCTCTCCCTCGCTGCTTTACCTTCCCTGACCCTAAAGAGGGAAGGTAGCCATTTACAGCTGGGTGAACTGGGGGAACTGTACTGAAGCCAAGGCGTGCAAACGGTCACCCATCCAACTGGCGACCACGCTCGACGCTGCTTAACATTGGCTGGTTTAGTTTATTCGTTTTTTATCAAGGATAATGGAATAAGCACTTTTGTGCTTTTTTCATCCAGTCCCCGTACGTATTCAGCTGTGTAAATATTGTCATCTGTTCCCACCGGCACACAATGGCCTACTCTTACGAAAAGCGGAACAGGATTTAACGTGTGCGTAAGATGTTCTGCATGCGTTCACACACGGGGCCTCGGTTTACAGTCTCATCCGAAAGACTTTGGGGGAGAGTAGAGTCAGCACTGATGTCAACTCCAGGGGAAAAATCCCTGCCAACTGGAGTCGAACTCAGGGGTCGTCAAATTGCGAGCGCAATGTTCTGACCATTATGCTATCCCGAGCGCTCTGAGCACTGAGCTATCCCGCCCCCCCAAAATAAAAATACAACCCCCCAGGCCCAAAGCTGAAAGCAGGCTGCCAGTGCTGCACTAAATCCTACCTGGACATGGGTAGGGAGTCCTTCATCTCCTGCAGTCCTTCCAGGACGTGACGGTAGGCCTCGAAGTATGCTGTGGTCTCCGCCATGATGAACACTTCTTTGGAAGACAGTTCCAGAACCTCTCCCAGGTCGGTCTCAAAGCGGACATTAATGATACCCTGCATGCAAAAAAAAAAATCAATGATGTTCCTAAGCCTCGCAGTCTTGATCCTTGTTGACCCTCAAGGTAGACAAAAAAACGACCACCTATGTAAAATTTCTTCATACATCAACCATGGACCTACTGACAATAAACGTCCATTTATGCAAAATCTCTTCATTCATCAACCTTGCAGCTATGGAAAAAGAATACGGCCATTTATGCAAAATCTCTTCCTTCATCAACCTTGCAGCTATGGAAATACGGCCATTAATGCAAAATCTCTTCCTTCATCAACCTTGCAGCTATGGAAATACGGCCATTAATACAAAGCCTCTTCCTTCATCAACCTTGCAGCTATGGAAATACGGCCATTAATGCAAAGCCTCTTCCTTCATCAACCTTGCAGCTATGGAAATACGGCCATTAATACAAAGCCTCTTCCTTCATCAACCTTGCAGCTATGGAAATACGGCCATTAATACAAAGCCTCTTCCTTCATCAACCTTGCAGCTATAGAAATACGGCCATTAATGCAAAGCCTCTTCCTTCATCAACCTTGCAGCTATGGAAATACGGCCATTAATGCAAAGCCTCTTCCTTCATCAACCTTGCAGCTATGGAAAAAAAAAACGGCCATTTATGCAAAGCCTCTTCCTTCATCAACCTTGCAGCTATGGACCCAAAAAACCCGACCACCTATGTAAAATCTCTTCATTCATCAACCTTGGACATTTGGACAAAAAACGGTCAATTATGCAGAATCTCTTCATTCATCAACCTTGAAGCTATGGACAAAAAAACAGCCATTTATGCAAAATCTCTTCATTCATCAACCCTGAAACTCTGAGCACAAAACGAAAAAACAGAATTTCCCATTTAAACCAAACTTTTCTCCCATCTGTCATATCTTAATAAGAAGTGATAGTGGTCTGGAAGCTACTCTTTAGGAGCAGATGATAAATCGATGCCCCAAGTGCAAAATCGCATTCAGTGCATGTAAAAGAACCCACAGAGTTGTCCTTGGCAAATGTAGTTTCTATGCAAAAATTCAGTTTAATAGGAAGAAAAGTACACAAGTAGACAGGTAAATACATAAAAGAAAAGAACGAATGGGTGGCGCTGCTCTTATGGCGACAAACTCTCCCTATGAAGAGTAGACCGAGTTTCTCACAGAGGAAGCTTCCTTGACCAAAAGTGAAAAATACAATACAAGGCTGCTATCCCAAATCTCTGTCTCTGTCTCTCTCTATACATTTGTTGTTTGGTCGAGAGGGGGGGGGGGGGGGGTGTTGGGTTTTTTCTGTTTTTACTCCAAGAGGGATGGTTGTAAAAAAAATATGATTGCTTATGCAATAACTCACCTTAAATAAAATTCATTCAACTCAATTCAATTCTCTCTCTCTCTCTCTCTCTCTCTCTCTCTCTTCTCTCTCTCTCTCTCTCTCCTCTCTCTCTCTCTCTCTCTCTCCACACACACACACATACACACACACACACACACACACTCACACACACTCACACACCTACCCCCCCCCCCCCCACACACACACACCCATCCCCCCACACCCCCATCCCCACCTTTTCAAGGTCATTGGCATCTCGACTGGTGACGACAGCGAAGAGGACGGTATCGAAGTCATCCATACTCAAGCAGACGAGAGAGCCAAAGAGCAGTCTCTTGGAGGACTGCCAGCGCACTCTCTTCAGCTGGGGGGTCATCTCGAACTGCACACGATGCTCCAGGTTCTCTTTGCATAGCATGCTGAGGATCCGAACTTTGTGGTACAATCTGCAACAGCCACAGCCACACGTGTGTTAGCGCCAGTGTACGTACAGACACACACACGCACGCACGCACGCGCATGCACGCACGCACGCACACGCACGCACATAAACACGCACGCGCGCGCACACACACACACACTTACGCACACACACATACATGCACGCACACACACATAAACACGTGTGTCAGCGCCAGTGTACGTACATACACACACGCGCACACACGCCACACACACACACTCTCTCTCTCTCTCCCTGTCTCTGTCTCGAGTCCGGTCGAGGAAATTTTCTTCCTGGAGTTAACATCAGTGCTGACTCCACTCTCCCCAAATGTCCTTCGGATGAGACTTTAAACCGAGGCCCCGTGTGCGAACGCACGCAGAACATTTTGCGCACACGTTAAATCCTGTTCCGCTTTTCGTAAGAGTAGGCCATCGTGTGCCGGTAGGAACAGATGACAATATTTACAAAACTGCATACACACGGGGACCGGATGAAAAAAAGCACATGATTGCTTATTCTGTTATCCTCGATATAAAAGAAAAGAATTTAAAAAAAAAAAAAACTCTCTCTCTCCCTCTCTCTCCCTCTCTCTCCCTCACTCTCACTCACTCTCAAAGGGGACGGGATAGCCTAGTGGTCAGAACACTGCGCTCGCAAGTTGACGATCCGGTTTCGATTCCCGTTCGAGGGAGTTTTCCCCCTGGAGTTAACATTAGAGCTGACTCCACTCTCCCCACAATTCCTTCGAATGAGACTATAAACCGAGGCCTCGTGTGCGAACGCATGCAGAACATCTTGCGCACAGGATAAATCCTGTCCCGCTTTTCGTAAGAGTAGGCCATTGTGTGTCGGTGGGAACAGATGACAAGCTTTACAAAATCTACATACACACGGAGACTGGATGTGAAAAAGCACGTGAGTGTTTATTCCATTATCCTTGATATCAGAGAATGAATGAATAAAATGAATGAATGAATGAATGAATGAATGAATGAATGAATGAATGAATGAATGAATGAATGAATGAATGAATGAATGAATGAATAAATGTAAACTCTCTTTGCTTAAACATGTTGACAATCTGTACTTCATCCGAAATATGCACACATGCATACACCCAAAAAAAGTAAAGGTAAGGTAAAGGTGTCCTATAACCCTTGTGGTCGTAAGGGAGCGAGGGACCAGAGACCTCAAAGGCCAGCATATTGAGGGCGGCGCCCATCTCCTCTCCCTCGCTGCTTTACCTTCCCTGACCCTAAAGAGGGCAGGTACCCATTGCATACACCTATTTAACACAATAGTCTGGTGACCGTGGGGGCATCCCCAAAAACTTGACAACCAGTTCCCTCAATTCCTCTCTCTGTTCTGCCTATCTCAGGGTTTTGTTAAGTTCTGGGCCTCTCCATTTGATGATAATGTCCTCCCATCTCTTCTTTGGTCTGCCTCTTTTTCTTCCTCCTTGGACAGTGCCTTGTAGTATTAATTTTGCAAATCCTTTCGATCTTGTGACATGCCCGTACCATTTAAGTTTACGCTTCTTTACGATTAATAGATTTTCGTAGGGACCAATTGTTTGCTGGATTATGTTATGCACGTCTTCGTTGCTTTTGTGGTCTTTGTAGGAGATGCCAAGGAGTCTCCAGAAGCATCGCATCTGTACCTCCTGTACTCTTCTCTCCAATTCAGCAGTCAAGGTCCATGATTCACAGGCATACAGGGATATGGATATGACAAGGGAGTGCATTAGTCTGATGTTGGAGTTGAGCGAGATATTTTTATCTCTCCAGACGGTGTTCAGTTTTGACGGTGCTGTTACTGTCTATGCAATCCTGCAAACTACCTCTGGCTTGGACCCCTGGTCTGATACAAGAGCTCCCAAGTACTTGAAGCTTTGAACCGTATCCAGATTCTGACTGTAATATCTGTTCTCATGCCCTTGGCATTATTGGTCATCAGTTTGGTCTTCTCTGCTCTGATTTCCATGCCGAAATCCAAGGCGCTAACCACTGCGCCATG
>JASPKP010000444.1:10000-25000 GCA_030674155.1 Stramonita haemastoma | reverse complement strand
ACGTGGTAAAGATCTTTGTGTTGCAGGTATTTCTCACAGAGCATTCTAAGGTTGAACATTTGTTCGGTTCTGCTCCGTCCTGTTCTGAACCCTGCCTGCTCTTCTTTGATGATCTCCTCGGCTTGAGGCTTTAGTCTGTTCAGGAGAATTCTTAGCATGACTTTAGTTGGATGATTGATCAGGCTGATGGTACGGTAGTTTTGGCAGAGTTGTAAGTTGCCTTTCTTTGGGAGAGTGATAATCAGGGGCTGTGTCCAAGGTGCTGGCCACTCCCCTGTCTGCCAGATCTTATTGCAGATGGTTAGTAACACCTCTATCATGGTCTCTCCTCCTACCTGGACCAGTTCTGATGGAATGTTGTTCACTCCTGCTGACTTCCTTCTTTTTAGTGATCTTATTGCACTTTCAACTTCTTCCCGTAGGATGGGGTAGTTGCTGTTGTTGGTTGGCGGAGGGGCATCTAACACCTGGTGTCTCCTGTTGCTGTGTGAGTGTACAACTCAGAGCAATATTCTGTCCTCCTCTCTAAGATAGCTTGATGCTCAGTGAGACATTTCCCTGCTTTGTCTTGGATGGTAGTGGTTCACCTTTTTTATTAGCTTGTCAGATCTTTCACAAGCTGGTAGGCTTTCTTATTGTTGCTTTTCTGCAGGTGTTTTTTCGATACCTTTGCATCTATGTCTCCTTTGCTTTTCGCAAGCCTTTTAGAACTTGTTGATTCATTTCTCCCTATAGTTTTGCACCTTCAGCCTCCTTCTTCTTTTGCTTCAGTTCTCTGCATTTGTCGCACAGCTTCAGTACGTCTTCAATGACCCCGTGCTTTTTTGTTGGTCGGTGTTTGCCACAGATGTCGTTAGCTGTTTCAGTCAGTGCAGTTGTTGTTGTTGTTGTTGTTGTTGTTCCCCAGCATAACACTTTGGGGGTCACCCAGAATGTGCCCTCTGACTCACTAATCCCACCTGGGAATCACTGTGAGATTGAAATTGCACACTGAATGAGAAGTTTGCGTGTATGACTATTTTCAAGTACCTCGCCATATAGGCAGCCATACTCCGACTTCAGAGGAAGTCAGTGCAGTGTTAAAGCCGTTGATCAAGGTATCTGCTTCGGTGTCCTGGTTATCTAGAACGGAGAGTGGGGCGAATATTCCTCCTATCGTTGCTTTGAATGTTTCTGCTATGATTGGGTCCCTTAGACTGTCAAGATTGAACTTTCTCCTTGAATTGCCCTGCTTCTTAATTCTCTTGAGGCGAAGTCTTCACGTCATCATCACAAACTCATGATCGCTTCCAATGTCTGCTGCTGGAAAGCTCCCTGGTCTTTGCAATACTGACACTTGATTGGAAGCGTTGTTTGACCATGATGTAGTCAATTTGATCGTGGTGATCTCCTCCTGGGCTGTGCCATGTCCAACGTCTGGATGGTTTGTGTGGACTAGGTGTGTTCCCCACCTTCAGGTTGTTGTGACTGGCAAATTCTAGGAAACCCAAGCCTCTTTCATTGGTCTCAGGGTTGCAATACTTTTCACATATCCCCTTCCAATTCTTGCTCGCCTCTACTCCTACTTGTGCATTCCAGTCACCTTCAACTACAACCATGTCTTTCTTTGGCGTCTGGTCTATAACCTTCAAATTCAATTCAAATTCAAAATACTATATTATCTCTAAAACAGAAACATTCCAGTGGGTTACAAGCCATATATAAGAACAAAAACTAGGTAAAAAGTAATATCAACATAGCACCTCCTGCAGTTGATTACAGAAGTCTTCAACGTCCTCGTCATCATAGTTTGTTGTTGGAGCATAAGCTTGTATGGTGGTGATGTTAAAAAGATGCAGCCCTCAGACAGATGGTGATGAGTCGGCTGGAGACTGGTGGACACCCCATGGTGGTATTCGCAATGTCTTTGCGGATGAGGAATCCAACTCCGCGTTCATGTTTGTCTTCACTGCCACTGAAGTAGAGTTTGTGGCCTTCACACACAGCCCCCCATCCCCCACCCCCCAGCCCCAACCAAAGGCTTCAAGAGTACGTAAACAAAAAAATACATGAACAGGCATGCACGCACGCGCGCGAACACATACATCACTCACTCACTCACTCAGTCCCATGTCCCAAAGGACGTAGGGGGGACATGAGAGAAGACGCAACAGAGATCTTTTTCCATGCTTCACGATCCTGTGTGGCTAGTAGGAGGCGTTGCAGGGGTTGGGCAGTCCAGTCTTTGATGTTGTCAACCCATGATTTCTTTTGGCGGCCTCTTCTTCTTTTGCCCTCGACTGTTCCTTGCAAGATGGTTTTTGCTAGGGTATTGTGTCTTGTGGTGTGACCAAACCACATCAGCTTTCTCCTCTTTATGGTGGAGAGCAAAGGCTCTTGGGGGCCCACACGCTTTTTGATTTCCTCTTTCACATAGTTATTGGTCTTGTGTTCTTTGTATGATATTTTGAGGAGTCTTCTGTGGCACTTGTTCTCGAATGCTTGGATTCTTCTCTCTAACTCTGCTGTCAGAGTCCATGATTCACAGCCATATAGGAGGATAGATATTACGAGGGATTTGTAGAGGTGGTATTTGGTGCAGAAGCTGATGTTGTTGCTTCTGATGATCCTCTGGAGTCTGACTAGAGCAGATGTTGCTGTTGCAATGCGAGCTTTCACCTCACTGTTTGATGTGCCATCTTTTGTTAGGATGGAGCCTAAGTATTTGAATTGGCTCACCTCTTCCAGTATTTCTCCATTCATCTTTATTTCCGTGCTGTCATTACTCGCGCTGTTGACCATGATCTTCGATTTCTCTGTACTGACCTCCATGCCGTATGCGCTCGCTCGGTCTGTTAGACTGTCTGTGAGGATTTGCAGTTCTTGTTTGCTGCTGCCCATGAGGTCAATGTCATCTGCAAATCTGAGGTTGCAAAGGGGTCTTCCACCAATGGAGATGGAAGTGTGGTGGTTTTGCAGTGTCTCTGTCATGATGTTTTCGAGGAAGAGGTTGAAGAGTACAGGTGAGAGAAGGCAGCCCTGGCGGACTCCAACCGTGGTCTTGAAGAACTCGCCCACGTGGTTGTTCATGAAAACTGCACTTCTTGCATTCTCGTACAGAGCCTTGATGACTTCAATTAGGCAGTTGTCAATGTTGAAGTGCCTGAGTACTTGCCAGAGGCCGTCATGCCATACCCTGTCAAAGGCCTTTTTGAAGTCTATAAAATTGTGGTACAAGTCTTTTTGGTGTTGGAGATGCTTCTCTATCAGAATTCTCAGGTTGAAAATTTGTTCCATTGTGCTGCGTTTTGGTCTAAAGCCCGCTTGTTCTTCTGCTAGGAGTTTTTCTGCTTGGTTTTTCAGTCTGTTGAGGACTACCTGCAGCATGATCTTGCTAGGATGGCTTATGAGACTGATGGTTCTGTAGTTCTGACATTGCTTGAGGTTTCCTTTCTTTGGCAGGGGTATTACAAGAGACTGTGTCCATTCTTTTGGCCATTCTTTGGTGTCGTGGATCTTCTGACAAAGATCTGTGAATCGCCTTGCTGTTTCATTCCCTCCATTTTTTATGAGTTCAGCTGGGATGTTATCGATTCCAGGGGACTTCCCCTTCTTCAATTGTTTAATAGCTGTGTCTACTTCACACCTTAGTATTGGTGGGTCTTTATCTTGGTGTTCAGGGGGTTTGTTGGAAACTATGTTGGTATCTGGGCGTAGTGGGTAGTTATACAATCCCTCACAGTATTCTGTCCAGCGCTGGAGGATGGCATTGTTTTCCGTTAAAAGATTTCCTTCTTTGTCTTCAATAACAGAGGCTTTAGGCTGTGTGGTTTTCGTTAGTGCTTTCAGAGTGTTGTAAGCTGTTTTGCTGTTTCCCTTGGCCATTCCATCTTCGATGTTGTTGCATTGTTCTTCTATCCACGCTTCTTTGGCTTCTCTCATCTTTTTCCTCACTTCTCTGTGGCTATCCATGTACTTGTTGTTGGCTTCTTGACTTGTGAACTTTTGCTTCTTAAGTTCTCTTCTTTTGTCGCAGAGGTCAAGAACCTCATTTGTCACCCAGGGTTGTTTCTTTGTTCTGCTTCTGCCTAATGTTTCTTCTGCTGCTGTTGTTAGCACTTCTTTGATGTTGTTGGCTAATGTGTTCACATCATTGTCAATGGCTGTGAGTGCGGCGAACTTTCCTCCAATGTTGGCTTGGAAGATCTCAACCACTGTTGGGTCTTTGAGTTTTTCCAGGTCGAATCTTATGCGTGGGCTTTTTGGCTGTTGTTTTGCTTTCAGTTTCAGCCTGATGGTGGTAAGTACAAGGTCGTGGTCACTGCCAATGTCAGCTCCTGGGAATGTTCTTGTATTTGCCTTGTTTATGCTGGATTTGAATCTTTGGGGTGACAGAATGTAGTCAATTTGATTATGAATCAGACCATTTGGTGAGTGCCAGGTTGATGTTCTAGATGGCTTGTGAGGGTGGAGTGTGTTAGCCAGAGTTAGTTTGTGCTTCTTTGCGAATTCCAGCAGCCGCTGTCCTCTGTCATTTGTTTCTCCCAGTCCAAAGCGTCCTGTGGTTCCTGCCCAGGTGTCGTAGGCATCAGGTCCCACCTTAGCATTCCAATCGCCTTCCACAATAAGGATGTCTTTTTTGGGCGTTTTGGAGATGACGTTTTCAAGTTCTTCATAGAATTCTTCTATCTGGTCATCATCGTAGTCAGATGTTGGAGCATACACTTGGATGATGGTGAGATTCTGGGGTTTTGCAGAGACTCTGATTGAGATGAGTCTGCTGGATATTGGTGTGCAGTTGATGATGCTTGACACAATCTCTTTCCTGACAATGAAGCCTACTCCGTGTTGGTGTAGTTTCTCATCTCCACTGTACCATATTTTGTGGCCGTCTTGCGTGGTTGTTTCTCCGAAGCCAATCCATCTGACTTCCGCAAGCCCTAGGATGTCCCATTTATACCTCTGTAATTCATGTGTGAGTTCCTGTACTCTTCCTGTTTGGTACAGAGTTCTAACATTCCATGTACCAATGGTTACCCCTTTAGCTGGAAGCTTTAGGGTTAGTTCTGCTCCAGTGGCACACTTGTCACTCCCACCCTGGAGGCTTGCAGTGGGTAGCGCGGTCGTTGTTGATCCGGGCCTCGACCGATCCGGCATGTGTTTCTGTTTTGCTTTTCTCATCATGTCCTTGCAGTGGGCTTGAGGAAGCTTGGTGGCGCCCATCTCCTCTCCAAGACTCCTACTGGTGATTAAGAATGCACCAGCCCCTCACAACGTTTCGCCCGCCAGTAGAAGCGGTTACCGGGGTGTGGGTGGGTTAAGGACCCGGACCCAGAAGTGAGAGTTGAGTGCCAAGTGAGGACCAGTGCTCCCGTCCATCCCGAGGGATGCTACTGCCAGGTTTACAAACACATACATACGCGCGCGAAAACACACACACACATACTCTCTCTCTCTCTCTCTCTCTCTCTTCTCTCTCATCTCTCTCCTCTCTCTCTCTCTCTCTCTCTCCTCTCTGAATGTCAGTACGAAAAGCAATTAACAACAAAAAAGAAGACGAAAGACTCTTACCTGTTCAAACTATCCGTGGAAGAATACCTGCGGAGATTTGAACCATCGTCCATCCTCTCTCCTGCTCCACCCTCTCTCCCCCTCCCACTCCTGGGTCCTCTCGGTCGGCCACGGCCTCCTCTCCCTCTCCCTTCTCCCTGGCCGTGTCTCCATCTCTCCCCCTCCCTTGCTCCCCTTGGCCTGTTTGCGTCTTCAAAGGCGAAACACAGCTCGTCTCCATCAAACCTGTGAAAATGGTGTGTGTTTATAGGGAGGGGTAGGTGGGTGAATGGGTAGGGAGCGAGGTTGGGTGGTTAGTTTGTGTGTGTGTGTGTGTGTGTGTGTGTGTGTGTGTGTGTGTGTGTGGGTGTGGGTGTGGGTGTGTGTGTATACCGTGTGTGTGTGTGTGTGTGTGTGTGTGTGGGTGTGGGTGTGGGTGTGGGTGTGTGTGTATACCGTGTGTGTCAATCAATCAATCAAATTTTTATTTCCAGATGGTACATTGAGTAAGCAGCAATCTGCTTTTTTCCATCAAGCCATCTATCTAAAGAAAAGAAAAGAAAAGAAAATCAAAACAATAGCAAAAATCAAATCCAAAACAAAACAAAAAGCCAACAAAAAACAAAGCAGAACATCCCTAGCAAACAATAAAGCCAACAAAAGAAAGAAAAGGGGAAAAAGCAAACAAACAAATAAAACAACAATAACAAACATTTCACCAACATTAATTTGCTAACATGATTTCAACTACTTTAAAATAAACTATGCCTATAAATAATACAAGCAACTACTGTAACAACAACCAAAAGAGAAAAAAATAAAATAAAAAAAATAAATAAAATTTAAAAAAAAAAAAAAAAAAAAAATTTTGTAAATCTACTCAAAGCCATACACACATATGCACATACACCCACACACACACACACACACACCCGTACACCTACACACACACACACACACACACACACACACACACACACACACACACACACACACACACACACACACACGGTTTGCGCTCATCCACTCAGCTCGTACACTCGTAGGTACATGCACACATTTTAAAGTCTTTTTAAAAATCATATAGTGTCCAAAACACACACACACACACACACACACACACACACACACACACACACACACACACTCACAAAACAGCTTATATCAATTACAATGTAACCAAAAATTATTATTCAAGACTAAATAATAATAATAATAATAATAATAATAATAAAATAAATACAAAAAAAAATAATTAAAAAAACATTAAAAAATAAATAAGTAAAATAAAAAAAATTCTATCAGCAATTTATGTCAGATTACAATATCTCTATACTTCAATTCATATTTTATATTTTTAAAAGAAGATAAGGAAAAAACAACAAACACATCATCAATACCTTATAATAATACCCATCATCACTGAGAGGAAATAACATATACGCTAACAAACATACAATCAAACAAAGGAAAAGCAAAAACAAACATACAAACAAAAAACACATAAAAACACACCAAAAAACAAACAATCAAACCAAAACATCAAAAAATCAATCCACACGGATTATATATTAGAAGGAAGAAAAGAAAAAACAACTAAAGCAACAATACCATACAATTATACCCATCACCACTGAGTGGAATAACATAACAAACATATGGGCATGCACACATTTAAAATTGTTTGTTTTTTTTAAATCATATGGTGTCAAACAGCTTATGTCAGTTACAATGTCACCAACCATTATTAAGACTTTAAAAAAAAAAAAAAAAAAAAAAAAATCCATGAAATGTCATAAGCAACTTATGTCAGATTACGTTATCTCCACACTTCAATTCATACTTATATGTTATGAGAAAGAAAAAAAACAAAACAAAACAAAACAAACAAAAAACAAAACGAAAAACAAACGCAACAATACATATGATAATACCAATCTCCACTGAGAGGAAATAACATATACACTAACATTCGAACTAACAAAAACACTAACAAACAAACAAAAGCAACAGAGAACCAAACAAACATAATAAACGAAAAAAAAAGAAAAAAAAAACCCAAACAAGACAAAACTAAAGCAAAAAACAAACAAAAAACAAGCAAACAAACAAACACACACCCCCCAAAAAAAACCCCACAAAAAACCCCAAACACTCAAAAAAGAAAAAATTTGGAGGGGGGGTGGGAACGGGTCGGGAGGGGGTATCAAGGAGGAAGGGGGAAAACACAAACAGCAAACAGAAGAATTATAATAATGATTTTTGATTATATTCATAAATAAAAAACCCTACACATATGAACAAAAAAACAAACAAACAAACATTCAAACAAACAAACAAAAAAAACAAACAAAACAAAAAAACTATACACAACAACAACCAGAACAAAAAAGTAAGGCTTTTCCACTTATCAAAATAATATAAAGATAATAGTGCTAATAGTCCCATTAGTATAATTAATAAAATAATATTTTTTAAAAATATTTATCCTGAAACTATTAAACTGGGCAAGTGAAAGAAAAAGAAAAAAAAATGCATAGAAAAAAATAATTCAAATCTAGTCATCAAATCAGTGGTTTGGTTTTCTCCTTGTGAATTTGCAGAATATACACGTGTTTACATACATCACTTATTCCCTATCCTGTTCAAAAATTAAATTATATAAAAACAAAAATAAAAAACCCTTTCTCCACCTTTTCCCCATTCCACATACATATATAGCAAGCAAAATGTAGATTTTTCAGTCACAGTGACCCACACGTGAAAGATTTTTCGGGGTTAGCAGAGAGTATCAATATCTTTAATCTGTTCTAAGTATGGTTGATTGGATTGATGTGTAGTTCTTAAACATTTTTGCATAAGCGCATTAAGTGATTTTTCAACTGATTTTTTAACTGACTTTTATTTTTGATACATTTTAAATGCTTTGGGAGCTTGTTCCATAAATCACTACCTGAATATAGGAAGCTTGTTTTGTAAAGATTGTTTCTGGGTCTGGGAAATGTTAGTAGATGGTTATGCCTGTGCTCATTAAATTTGAATCTATTGGTGATCTTGGGAGGGGCATTTCCATTGACAACTTTTTGTACAAATAGAGCTTTATTGAGATAAAGCCTGTTTTGAAATGTAAGAATATTTGTTAGCTTATAATCATTGATGGTTAGGGAGCTTGATTTTAATAGGACAAGTTTTAGTGCTCTTTTATATAATCGATGGGTGAATTTCAAAGTAGTTTCACTGCAGTTGTCCCAAAGAGATGAGGCATAGTCAACTATAGGCAAGATGTGTCCACAAAAAAAGAGTTTGCGTGAATGACTATCTAGAAAGTGTTTTATTTTTGATAGCTGACGTACCTTGTTTGTAAGACGTTTTCCTTGTGCCATCACATGGTCAGTCCAAGTAAGATTATTGTCGATAATTACACCCAGAATTTTGTGTGAGTCAACTTCTTCAATGATTTTTTTATCTATCAACAGAGGTTGAAATTTACTTTTCATTTTTTGCCTCTTTTGTCGTGCTAGTACGTACATACTTTTAGTTTTTTGAGCATTTAAGGACATATGGTTTAATTGAGTCCAAGTAATCAATTTGTTGATATTGTTTTGAAGTTTGAGTGTTAGTCTGTGGGGGTCAGTATCACTACAATAGAGGGATGTGTCATCAGCAAACATTTCACAGCTACAATCTAGAAATAAGGGTAAGTCATTTACATATATTGAGAACAAAAGAGGACCCAATATTGATCCTTGTGGTACTCCATATTTAATAGATACTAATTCTGATGTTTGATTATTTGCAGTTACCAGCTGCTGTCTATCTAACAAAAAACTTTTTAAAAGATTGATTATTTCAGGTGTTAGTTTGTATAGGTGAAGTTTACGCACTAGCAAGGAGTGATTAATTACATCAAATGCTTTTTCAAAGTCAACAAAAATTAGGCCTGTATAGTTATTTTCATTTATGTTGTGTAAGAGACTGTCTGTAAGTTGAGTTAGAGCTGTGTGACAAGAATAGTTTTTACGAAAGCCAGACTGATCTTCGTTTATTAGGTTGTTGTTAACAAAGTAGGAATATAAAGATTTTTGGATATGTTTTCAATGGGTTTGGATAAGACCGATAGGATTGAAATTGGTCTGTAATTTGAAGGACAAGAAGAATCTCCTGATTTGTGGACTGGTATGACTTTTGCCTTTTTAAATATGAGAGGAATGTTGCTTTTATCTATACACAAGTTATATAGATATGTCAGTGTTTCAGCTATAATAGGACCAGAAAGTTTCAATATTTTTCCATCCAGATTGTCAAGGTCACGTGTTCTGGAATTTTTTTTGAGAGATAGACTTTCCAACACGTCTTTAATTGTCATTGGCAATAATTCAACCGGGAATTTAATTTCTTTTGATTCAATATATTGTTCTAAGTATTGGAGATCATTTTCATTTGACTTATCACATGATATGATTTTAGTAGCAATGTTTGAGAAATGGGTGTTCAGTTCATCAGCTGTTGTGTCTTTAACTGTCTTTTGGCTTTTTGATATAGGTCTATTACATAAAATATTGATGGCTTTCCATACCTGGCGATAGTCGGTAGTTGTGATTAACAGTTTTTGAAAGTAATCACGTTTTGATCTCCGTTTTAGTGAAGTTACTTTGTTTCTTTGCATTTTAAATTCTTCTTTTGTACCATGGGTTTTCAAATAGTCTCTTAAGCGCATTTCTGACTCTAGGTCTTTTGTTATCCAAGGAGGTTTTATTTTTTCTTTAACTCTTTTTTTGATGAAGGGGGCATGCCTATCATACACTGAAATAAATGTGGTAATCCAGAATTCTGCAGCTTCGTTGGGGTCTCTGATTTGATATATGTCTTGGAATGGCGAATTTATCAAGTCTGAAAGAAAGTCTTGTTCGTTGAAGTTATTAAATTTTCTGTAAAAGATGGTTTTATGTCCTACTTTGGGAATTTTGACACGATGTTTAAACCAAGTAAAACACACAGCATTGTGATCACTGCATCCACAGGAGGGGGCACATACTTCTGTTATGTTTTGTTTTGTAGTAGTATAGATATGATCTATCAACGTTCTAGAGTTATCTGTTATCCGAGTTGGTTTGTCTATTAGTTGTTCCAGGCCATGCATAGTAATGTTGTGACTCCATTTAGGCTTGGGTTTTAATAAGTCGATGTTAAAATCCCCAAGAATAATTGTTTCATAGTTTAAAAATGTCACTTCATCCATAAGAGAGTTGAATTTTTCAAACCATTCTGTGGTTTCCGAAGGATTTCTGTATACGAATCCTATTAATATTGGATTATTGTGTTTTAATTTTATTTCAACCCAAATTGATTCAATGTCATAAACATCAAAGTTGTATAATCTTTTGCAACTCAGTGAAGAAGCGAAATATGTTAATAACCCAGTGGACTTGGGCTTGTGTGGATCCTGTCGAAAAATCTGATATCCTGGAATATTCATGCATGTGTCAGTTACGTGTGGTGAGAGTCGAGATTCAGCAAGGCAAAACAAATGAAATTGATTCTCATCATTGTGCAGTATGGTCGAAATATCATCTTTTTTGTTTGTTGCATTGTTGATATTCAGGTAGCCTACACGGAGGCCTTGCTTTGTGGGCCACTTGTCTAAAGTTAGAGACATGTTAAGATTGATTTTATATATATATATGTATGTATGTAAGATCTATCAAAATAAGAGATTTGATTATCAAATTTTTAAACAAAATAAGCTATTATTCAATTTCGAAAACTAAAATATAAACACAAATCAAAATCTGTAAGGAATGAATGTGTTATAATAAACAACTTTTTGAATCCAGTCCTATTTTTACATAGATCATATACTACAGTCATAAAAAATAATAAAACATATAAATTGGGAAAAATATTTTAAGAAAAACTAAGATACAACAATTTTTGCTAAATCAGTATAACCAATCACACACTAAATATTAATATGATACTAAACACAAAGAGATACAGTGACGAATAATAATAGATGAAAAAGCAAACGAAAATATAGTATGGCAGAGTTGGTTCAAAAACTCCAATCCACACTAGCCCAAGGCAACAACTGCCTTGTTGCAAGACTCTCTGGATCCGATATACCTGCTAGATGTAGAAGGCAATTTATCCACTCAAATGAGATACACACTGCAGCATGACATTAATCAACATTTGATGTTGGGGGGAAAAAAAAAGAGGGGGGGGGGGGCTGGGGCTGGGTGAAAGTATGGGGAGAGAGAGAGAGAGAGAGAGAGAGAGAGAGAGAGAGAGAGAGAGAGAGAGAGAGAGAGAGAGAGAGAGAGAGAGAGAGAGATTTCCATTCACGAAAAATTGAGGCAATCATTTTATCATCAATGGGAACACTGCATTTAACATTTGGACACCTGCACAAACACATTTGTAATTATATAGAACATTATACATGGGCTGTATGTTTGATGCAGGCTTGCAGGCACGCATGCACACACACGCATGCACACACACGTTCACATAATTATCATACACGTACACACGCAGTGCATACGCACAAGCAAGTGTGGTGTGTGTGTGTGTGTGTGTGTGTGTGTGTGTGTGTGTGTGTGTGTGTGTGTGTGTGTGTGTGTGTGTGTGTGTGTGTGTGTGTGTCTGTGTGTGTGTGTGTATACCGTGTGTGTGTGTGTGTGTGTGTGTGTGTGTGTGTGTGTGTGTGTGTGTGTGTGTGTGTGTGTGTTTTGTATACCGTGTGGGTGTGTGTGTGTGGGTGTGGGTGTATACCGTGTGTGTGGGGGGGGGGGGGGGGGGGGTGCGCGTGCGCGCGTGTGTGTGTGTGCGCGCGTGTGTGTGTGCGCGCGCGCGTGTGTGTGTGTGCATGCATGCGTGCATGCGTAAGTGCGTAAGTGCGTAATGGGAAGGTGTGTGGTATTCGTGACCTTTATTGTTGTTACCACTTAATGTCACAGCAGATTTCTCTGCGTGAAATTCGGGCTGCTTTCCCAGGGCAGAGCGCGTCGCCCAAAGTGCAGCACCACCCATTTTTTTTTCGTGTTCCTGTCTGCAATTGTATTTGTTTCCCTATCAGAGTGGCTTTTTTCTACAGAATTTTGCCAGGGACAACCCCCTTGTTCCCATGAGTTCTTTTACGTGCGCTAAATAGTCATATGTAACACGCAGGACCTCGGTTTATCGCCTCATCCGAAAGACTAGCACCCAGAATACAACTCATGGTCTAATGGATGGAGGGGAAAGTTTTGGGCCCAAACGGGAATGAAGTACAGGGGACGGGGATAGCCTAGTGGTCAGAACATTGCGCTTGCAATTTGACAACCCGAGTTCGATTCCTTTCCGAGGGGATTGGAGTTAACATCAGTGCTGACTCCAATCTCCCCAGAAGTCTTTCGGATGAGACTGTAAACCCATGCCCTATGTAAGAACGCACGCAGAACATCTTGTGCACACGTTAAATCCTGTTCCACTTTTCGTAAGAGTAGGCCATCATGTGCCGGTGGGAACAGATGACAATGTTTACAAAACTGCATACACACGGGGACTGGATCAAAAAAGCACATGAGTGCTTATTCCATTATCCTCGATATAAAAGAATAAAATAAATAAATGAATGAATGAAATAAATAAATAAATAAATAAATAAATAAATAAATAAATAAATAAATAGATAACCACCGCATTCTCCGACCCGGACTTTTCACTTTCTAGGCAGGCGCGTTAAACCTCTGGACCACCGATCCACCTTTTGAGCATTCAGATTCGGGACATAACAACAACAGCAACAACAACACTAGCAACAACAGCAACAACAACAACAACAACAATAACAACAACAACAACAACAACAACAACAACATAGCACGCTTTAGTCACACTTACTCCCAGGTATACAGATCTATCGCTCTAGCTTAGACACAACGCCCGCCGATCAGAAACTACATTTGGCATTGATCCAACTTCATTCTTCTGTTCTGTGTTCTAAGAAAAGGAGAGAGACATTTCTGAAGCTTATCAGAGTGGTACCTGCGCGGTTAGGATTTATGTGAATGTCTTTTTTTTTTTTTAATGCCTGGCGTCCGGTTTGTTTGGATTTTTTTTGAAGGCATTTTTTTTATTTGCTCGTTTTAGTTACAGAACGACTACGGACTTAAATATCACAACAGAACTGCAAAGTTTTCTGCATGCATGCACACATACATGCATGCATGCATGCATGCATGCATGCATGCATACATACATACATACATACACACACACACACACACACACACACACACCACACACACACACACACATACATACATACATACATACATACATACATACATACATACATACATACATACATACATACATACATACATACATACATACATACATCCACACACACACGCGCGCGCACACACACACACACACACACACACATCAACATACACACATGCATTTATACATACATACGTACACACCTACATACAAATATACATAAACACATGCATACATGCATACATGCATACATGCATACATGCATACATACATACATACATACATACATACATACATACATACATACACGTACATACATACATACATACATACATACATACATACATACATACATACATACATACATACATACGTACGTACGTACATACTTACGTACATACATGTACCCGTAACACACACACACACACACACACACACACACACACACACACACACACACACAGAAGTACACACACAGAAGTACACACAACACACACACACAGACGTACACACACACACAGACGTACACACACACACACAGACGCACACACACACACACACACACACACACACACACACACACACACACACACAGAGTTGAACAAGCTCACACTGATAACCAATCCATTAGCTGACGACGTACGTACACTCTGTATCAGAAACTAGGCCTCACAAAATATGCAGGTTACCTACAAGCCATGAGGTGTGGGGGGTCAGTGGTCTAAAGGTCACGTATCTACCTACCTTGAATGTGACCAGTGTCGACTTCGTTCTCTGTTTGGACCTGAACTTTAACCCCCAATCCAATGAACCCCAGTGGTGGTCTGGGTGCTAGTTTTCTCTCGAATTTTATTTTTTATTTTATACCATTTTATGTCACAGCAGATATCTCTGCGTGAAATACGGGCTGAGCGCGTCGCCACAATTGCATCGCCACCCATTATTATTGTCTGTAGCTGTATTTGTTTCCCTATAAGAGATAAAATGGTTAACTGATGTACCGTATATTTAACAAAATTCTTTTACTTCGAGGATAATGGAATAAGCAATCATGTGCTTTTATACATCTAATCCCCGCGTGTATGCGTGTTTTGGACATTTTGTCATCCGTTCCCACTGGCACACAATGGCCAACTATTTCGGAAATCGGAACGGATTTTAACGTGTGTACAAGATGTTCTGCGTGCATTCTCTAGAACACGT
>JASPKP010004444.1:15000-17631 GCA_030674155.1 Stramonita haemastoma | reverse complement strand
ACCCAAATCCAAAAATTTCCTTATGGAAAAAATTTTTTCCCTCTCTTTTGGGGGCCCCCTTTCTCTCTTTTCTCCTTCCCCCCTCTTTCCTTCCTCTCCCCTCTCCCTCTCTCCCTCTTTTTTTCCATCCCCCCTCTCTCTCTCTCTGTATCTCTCTGCCTCTCCCCTTTTCCCCCTCCTCTCCCCCTGCCCATTTCCTCTCTTTCTTTCTGTCTTGTCTGTCTGTTTGCCCTGTCTGTCTCGTCTGTCTGTTGTCTGTTGTCTGCCCCTGCCCTGTCTGTCTGTCTGTCTCTCTCCTCCCCCTTTTTTAAATCTCTCCCCCCTCTCCCCCTTTACTTCCTCTCTCTCTTCTCTTTTCCCCCTTCTTTTCTCTCTCTTCTTTGTGTAGGTTATGGCCACGCGTTTGGGGTTGTGCGCGTGGTGGGGTGCGTGGGGGTGCGTGTTTGTGTGGTTTTGTGCGTGTTTTTGATCCCGTGCAAGCTTTTCGAGTCAAAATATTTGATTTTCTTTTCCTAAATATTCTGCCCATCGCCCAGGGCCAAAGGGTGGGAAGCGCCGGGACCTGACTTGTCAAAACGTTTAAATGGCGATCGCAACGCAATTTTGTCGGGAAAAACAAACAGGTGCTGTCAGAGCGTTCGACGAAAAAAAGAAGAACCCCTTTTGTCTTCAAGACTGTTCCCGTCCTAGGTATTCAATGCCTGAGGTTTGCGGAAAACGAGCTAGGGGATGCACCCATAAAGGTAATCCCAAGATGGATCTGGTTGTTGGCCGTTCCATAGCTTAAAACCTTCTGAGATTTCCCAAGAACATGTGGGCCAAATGTTTCGCCCCTTATACTTGGGAAATTTTATGAGTTTAGAAAAAATATTTAAAAGTTGCGTATAGGGCCCGGGGTTTTTTTTTTTTTTTCAAGGGGTTTTAACTATATAGGCAGCTGTACCCCTGTTTTTCAGAAGTTTTTTTTTTCCCCTTTTTATGGAGCTTTTAAAGCCCCAAAACAAAAGGGGTTTTGTAATGGAGAAAGAAAACTTTTAAAATAGTTTAAAACCCTAATTTTTTAAAATATTGGCTTTTGAATTTTTGTTTACACAAATTTAACCCACAAAATAATGAAAAATGATAATGTAATATTGATGTTTAAATGATAAAAATAATAATAAAAAAATTAATAATAAATTAATAATAATAATAATAATGATAATGATGATGATAAATGATGAGATGGGGATGATGATGATGAAAAAAAACAAAAAATATACAAAAAGATTGATGATGATAAATTAATTAAAAACAGTGATAATTTCTTTGTAAAAAATTGGGAAAGGTAAAAGTGAAATTATCGGGGAAATAGCCCGGATAAAAGTTTATTTTTAAGGCCCCCCCAAAAAATCTCAAGTGATAAACACTGCAAAAATTATTGTGTCCCAAAAACCCAGGGGTTTTTTTTTTAGGGCTATGAACTAAAAAATAAATCAAGGATGGGGGTCTCCGGGGGGAAAAAACACCTTTTTCCGATTTCAAAGGGTTTAATTTTATTTTCACTGAGACGGGCCCATTTTCCATTTGGTACCCTCAAAAGGGTTCTGTTTGGGTCCCAAGTGATCAGCTCTCCAGTGCTGTGGGGGGGACCTTCCCTCTCTTAACCCCTTCCAGGATTTCGGGGGGGGGGCATGGAGTTTGTTTTTCAGACAGTTTTTGGGGGGGGGATAATGTGTCCCCTGGCGGGCCCCTGTCTTTTTTTCCCGGTAGCAGGGGTGCAGGCTGGTTAGGTTTTTTGATCGGGGTTAAATGCTGACCTCGTTGGCTTTTTAGAGGCCTGTTTCCCTAGCCCCAAAAGGGAATTGTAGGAAAATGGGGAGGGCAAGATGTTCAATTTAGCAGGGGAAAAACCCCCAAATAGACTTTTAAAAAGGTCCCAAAAGGAAGGGTTGGGAATTTTTGTCCCCCAAGTATGTTGTTTGAAAAATTTAAAAATCAATTGTTTTATATGGGGTTCTTACCATTGCTCTTCCTTTTCGGGGCCTCAAATTTCATGGAAAACTACCCGGCAGGGGAAACTACACCAACAACGTTTTGGAAACCAGGGAACACTTCACCAGGGGAACATTTTCCCCCAGGAACACTTCCCCGCGGAACCTTAAAACCGGGGAACACCCCACCGGGGAAAACACTTCCCCGGGGGAAAAATTTTTCACCCGGGGGGGGGAAAAACACTTAAACCGGGGAAACCCCTGCCCTCCCCAGGGGATTTCCCCCTTGTAAAAATTTCTCCCAAAATTCTTGCATGTCGGGAAGGGAAACCCTTACACAACTCCATTTAAAGTAGGCCAAATTTTTTTTTTCCCGTTTTAAAACCCGTTGTGGTGTGCGTTTTTGTCCCCGTGTTTTGGGGCCGCGCCCCGTGTGGGGTTTTGGGTCCCCGTCGTGTGCGTCGGTTGTTTTGGGGGCCCGGGCCCGGGTCGTTGCCAGGGTTGGTCGCGTCGCGCCCCGCGTCGGGGGTCGTGTGTGTCGTTTTCCGGGTCGGGGACATTTCCGGGTCGGGTGAAATGCGTCCCGGGTTCCCCGTTTCGCTGAAATCACATCCCCATAGGGGTAGTTTTTTAAAGGTAAAAATCTTTTGTGGCGAAA
>JASPKP010004444.1:0-10000 GCA_030674155.1 Stramonita haemastoma | reverse complement strand
TACATGTTTATAATATTTTTCTTTTTTTTTAATTTTTCGGGGTTTAAAAGGGAAAAAAAGGGGCATTTTTCTTCAATCCCGCTTTTTATTAAAAATGGGACCCTTTTTTCTTTTTACTGGAAAAATTTGGGGGGGAGGGGTTAGATCCCAAACACAATAGGGGGCACCAACACCACACACACACACCCACCACCACAAACCCCCACACAACACCCCAACCCCAAAAAACACACCAACACACACACCCCCAAAAAACCCCCCCCACACACACACACACAAAAAAACAAAAAACACACACAGGGCCCCTCGTCAATTTTTTTTTTTTTAACTTTTTTAAATAACATTGTAAAGCTTTTTTCTGGTTTTCAAAAGCCCTTTTGTTTGGCCCCAAAATGCTCAAAATTCTAAATATGATTTCGGATCGAAAAACTGTACAAAACAAGACGAAATAAAAAATCCTGGAAATTTTCCCCCCGGGTTCAGATTTTGGGTTGTATGAAAATCTTTCCCCTATCTTTTACTGGATAGAAAACGCCATTTACAGAAACAAATCTTTTTTACCTGATTTTGCGGACATTAAAGAGAAAAACAGCAAAAGGGCTGAGTGCGGAGTTTAAGAAAGAGCGGGATTTTTTTCCCCCCTTTTCCCCCTTTTTTTTCCCCTGTAGTGTTTTTCCCCCTGGAGCGGGAAAACACCACCAACCCTAGTTTTTGCCCCATGCCGCAAACCCTAACACCCCCCAGTTTGATCCTAACTTTTAAAACTCTTTTGACACGGACCCTTAAAACTCTGATTTTTTTCTGCTATGGGGAAACAGCGTAAAGGGAACAGCAGCACGGGAAAAGGGGGGGTTTTGGGGGGTTTAAATGTTTTTTGGGGAAAATTTTTTTTTCCGGGAATCCCGGGTTAAATGGGAGACATGTTTTCCCAAAAGAGAGAATGCAAAAAAATAAATAATGATTAAGTTTTCCTTTTCTTGCTATTTTTATTTTTCTGCGGAAAAAAAGTAGGGGGCTTCCCGCCCCACAGTCCAAAATGGGATTTTTCGTGGAGCTTTTAAAAAAACAAAAAAAAAAACAGTTTTTTTTTTTTTTTAACCCTTTTTGAAAAAACGGCAATACGGAAAAAAATTTTTTTAAAAGTAAAAGAGTTACAGGGTTTTTTAAACTTCAATTTTTTGACCCCGTTTTTTTGACTTAAAATTCGGGGGTTTTATAAAGTGGGGGGGGGTTTTTTTTTTTCTTTTACTTTGGGTTTTTTGGGGTTGGTTAGGTAGATCTCTTTCCTTCCTTTGGGTTTTTGTAAAATTTTTTTTGGGGGGTTTTTTTTTTTTTTCCATGAAAATTTTTTGGGTGTCATAGAAAAAAATTATCCCTTGTTTTTAACAAGTTGGTCAAAGAAAAATTTCCCAAGCTTGGTATCAAGATAGTTATCAAACTTTTAAACTTTTTTCTTAAATTTTGTTTTTTCAAAAAAATAGAGCCCCCCCTTTTTATATTTCTTTTTTTTTTGTATCGAGTATAAAGTTTTCCCCCCCCCATATTCATTTTTTTTTTGGGGTTTTGCAGGCTTTTCCCCCCTTTTTTTTGAGTAGTTCTATCAAAGAAAAAAACTCTTTTTCATGTTTAGTTCGCGGAAAAAGTGAAAAAAATTATTTTTTAAAATTTGGGGGGTTTTTGGGGTCAAAAAAAGAAAAATTTTTTCCTTTTGGGAAAGAGTTGGGGTTTAAATCAAAGAAGTTTTTCCTTTTTTCCCCAGTTTTTATTGACCCCCGGGGGTTATTAGGTAAAAACCTTCCCTTTTATATTGAGTTGTTAAAAACCCTTTTTTCCTTTTACACTGATTGCTTTTTTTGGAAAAACAGTTGATGAGAGAACAAAAAAAAAGGGGGAAAAAGGGGGGGTTTTTACTTACGATAGCAAAAAAATTCTTTTTCCCGAAAACGTATAAGCCTATAAAAAAACCCTATATCCTTTATTATTTTGTTTCTATTTGGCAAGAGAAAAGACAGCCCCCCGAATGTTTTTTTTGTTGTTTTTTTTTTTTTTTTTTTTTTTTTTTTGTTTTTTATTTTTTTTAGACAAATGTTGTTAAAAAAAATTTTTTTACAAATTTTTTACCCGGGGAAAAGGACCGCTTTTAGTTTTTATGGACCATGCCCCCTTTTTTTTTGTGCCCCTTTTTTCCCTGTGATTTTGATTCAAATTTTCTAGTTCTTTTTAAGGTTTTCGTTCTTTTTCCCTGTTTTTGTAAGGGTTTGGGGGTTTTATGAAGCTTTTTCCCCCCTATGGGAAATAGTTGGGAGAAGTATTACTTTTATTCCATTGAATTTTGGGGGCATGAAATAAGGTTCCTCCCTTTTATGAAGAGTTGATCACCATTAATTTCCAAAAAAATTTTTTTTTTACTTTGTTTTTACATAGGTTTTTTTTTAAGGGTTCTTTTTTATAAAGGTTTTTAAAAAAAATTAAAAATATTTATAATAATTTTTTTTATAAACAGATTTCTTTTTTTTTAATTCCAAAATTTTTTTAATTTTTAAATGATTTACTGCTTTAAAAAAAAAAAAATAATAATAAATTTTTTTTCCTTTTTTTCCCATTTCCAATCCTTGAAAAAATGCTTGGGTTTCCCCCCTTTGTTTTTTTTTAGGTTTTTTTTGTTTATAACTTTGGTTCCTCTCGTTTTAAAATTTTTGGGGGGATGATTATAAAAACGTAATTTTTTTTTTAAAACCTTTTTTTGGTTTTTATATAAGCTGGGGTAGAGATTATTTTAGGGTTTTTTTCCCCCTTTTTTTCGATTGGGTAATGGCTTTTTAAATAAAAATTTTTTTTTTGGGTTTAAAACTCCCCCGGGTTTTTTTGGGGCTGTTTTTGTGAAAATTTTTAAAGAAAAATATTTGTCCATATAATTTTAAAATTTTTTTGCCCCCCGTGAATCTCTTTATACAGTCCCCCCTTCAGGTCATCTTAAACTTTTTTCCCTGAATGCTTCCCAAAATCTGTTTTTAAAAAAAAAAAATGGTTTTAGTCCTGTCACAAAAGTGCTAGGTCAGGAAAAAGTAAACTTTATTTGTGGACCAGGTGCAATACCCGTGAATGAATTTTTTGAGCAGAAATTTTTGAAATGAAAAACCCCCCCCCCCCCGGTTATTCCCCCCCCCCCCCCCCCCCCCCAAAAAAAAAAACAACTAGGCCCCAAAAAAAAAAAGGCACAAAAAATTTTTAGGAAAAAATGAGCAAAAACCAGAAAAAAAGAATTAAAGGAAAAAAAACTTAACCTACCCAAACACACTAAGAAACATAAACCCAGAAAAAAGTTTATCATCGTTTACACGTGTAAAAACGCATGCGCAGCAGAAAACAGAGCAACAAAAACCCCCGCCGACTTTCACTCCCCCAACATGAATAGACACGGGGACAATTCACATGGGGCAGTTAGTCCCTTGGGGGTAAAAAAGGTAAGAAAATCTGACCGGGTTATGGTTTGACGGGGAAAAAAAGGGGGGAAGGGAAAGGGGCACTTTTCCTTTTTTGTTTTTGTTTTTTTAAATTTTTGTTTTTTTTTTGCCAATGAAGAGGGGGCTGTGAAGCCCCCAAACCAAAAGAAAAAAAAAAAAGGGTGCCCATGATCTGCATGCAATGGGCCCCTTAAAAATGAAATTAAATTAAAAAAAAAAAATTTAAAATATATATTGTTTTCGTCCCGTGCGTGTTTTTTGTGTGGTTGTGTGGTGTGTGTGGGTGTGTGTGTGTGTGGGGTTGTGTGTGTGTGTTGTTTTTTTTTTTTTTTTTTATTTATTTTTTTCATTTTTTTATCGAGGTAACAAATAAGCAACCCCTTTTTTCCTTTTTTTTCTTGGTCCCGTTGTATGCAGTTTTGAAAAATTTTCCCCCATTTTTTCCCCCCCGGCACCGATGGCCACTCTACAAAAAAAGCGGAACTTTTTTAAAAACGTGTGAAAAAGTTTTTTTCTGCTTTGCGTTCGCACACGGGGGGGGGTTTTTTAAAATTCCCCATAAAAAGGGGACTTTGTGTGTGTGTTTTGTGGTGTGGTGTGTGTGTGGTTGTGTGGTGTGTGTGTGGTTTTTTTTCAAAGATAATGAAAAACCCCCACGGTGCTTTTTGCACCCCCCCCCGTGTTTTTTCATCCAAGGACTCTGTGTGTGTGTGTGGGGTGTGTTTTTTGGTGTGTGTGTGGTGTGTTGTGTGTGTGGTTATTTTTTTAAAAAGGTTTTTTCATTGATTTTTTAAAAGGGAAAATTTTTGGGTTTTTGGGGCGTTGGGCCGAAAGGGTTAAAACAAAATATTTTTTTTTTGCGTTTATTTTTTGGGTTTCATAGGGAATATTTGTGTGTGCTTGTTATTTTTTTTGTTTTAAAGCGGACTTTTTTGATGTGTCAAGAAACAATTTTGTCTTGCTATGAAGTGGCGTGTTGGGGAGGGATAGTAGTGGTCAGAACTTTTGCGCTCTCAGTTCCCCCCCCGGGTTTTTTTCCCTTGTTCGGAGGGTTTTTTCCTCGGGGTTTAAAAAAATCGGGGCGGAAAACCCCCCCAAAAAAGTTTTGGATAGACTAAAACCAAAAGGCCCCGTGTGCAAAACCGCACGCAGAACACTTGCGCCACTTAAACCCTTTTCCGCTTTTCGTAAAAGTGGGGCCCCATCGTGTGTCAGGGGAAACCCCGAAAAAAAAAATTTTACAAAACGATAAAACACGGGAAGGATGTAAAAAAAAGCACGTGAGTGCTTATTCCTTTTTCACGATAAAAAGAATAAATTTAAAATTAAATTTAAAAAAAAAAATTTTAAAAAATTTAAAACACACACCACCCACACACCCCACACACCACACACAGACAACACCCCAAAAACACACAGACACACACAACAACCACAACCCCCCACTAGCCCCCACATTAGCGCGCGCGCGCGCGCGCGCGCACACCCCCCACACCACACCACACACACAACACACACCACCCAAAACACACACCCACCACCACTAAATTAAAAAGCCCGCAAAAACCCCTTTTTTGAATGCGTTTTAAAAAAAAACTAAAAAATTTTATGACATGCCTACCCCCCCATAAAAAGACCCTAACAACCCCCTAACAATTTGAGCGTGTTATGACGAATCAAAAATTAAAAAAAGTTTCGACTAAAAAACTTTAAAAAAAAGCACAAATGAAAAAAAAAAAAAAAAAAAAACCATTACTCAAAAGCTTTAAAAAACCCCATGGACAGTAGGCTGTTATGACTGAACATGGATTTTATGGTTAGTTAAAAAAGGGAGAAAAATGCAGTCGTGCTGACATTTTTTTTTATCATTCTATAATTGAATAAAGAAGACAAAAAAGCAGTCTGCTGACAGCTATGCTTTTTATCATTCTAAAGTTGAATTTAAAAAAAGTAGGAAATGCGTCGGCTGACAGCTTGCTTTTTAAAATTTTATGGTTGAATAAAAAAGTAAGAAACGCTGTAACCCCGACAGTTTTCTTTTATCATTCTATGGGTTTAAAAAAGAAAAAAGAAACCCCTGTAATCCTGACAGTAGGGTTTTTTATTTATTTTTAAAAAAAAGAAGTAGAGAAATGTAAAACCTGACACTTGTTTTTTTATTCTATGGTTGAATCAAGAAGTAAAAAAAAACGTGTAACCTGACAGCTAGTTTTTTTATTCATGGTTAAATCAAGGGAAATAAGAAACGCTGTAATCCTGACAGCTATGCTTTTATATTTATGGTTGAATCAAAAAGAAAAGAAACGCTGAAACCCCGACAGTATGTTTTTCATTTTTATGGTTAAACAAGAAGTAGAAAACGCGTAATCCTTTACAGCTTTTGCTTTTTTTTTCTTGGTTAAAACAAAAAGTTAGAAACGTGTAATTTTTTTCCCGACAGCTATCTTTTAATCATTTTTGGGTTTTAATAAAGAAAAAGTAAACGCTGTAAAACCTGCAGCTATCTTTTTTCATTCTAGGGGGTTTAATAAAGAAGTTGAGAAACCTGTAACCGACAGCTATGTTTTTTTCATTCTATGGTTGAGTAAAGAAGTAGAAAAAACGCTTAACCTGAAAAACTATGTTTTTTTCATTCTTTTTTTTGCGTTTCTCACCTTTAACCCCCCAAAGGGGGGGCCCGGAGGGAGGGGGGGGGGGGGGGGGGTCACCCAGAAAAATTTTATTTTTTTTTTTATCTATTTCATTTATTTATTTATATCGAGGATAATGGGAAAGCACTCTTGTTTTTTTTAAACATTCAGTTCCCAGGGGTTTTTTTTTTGGAAATCTTTTTTTTCTGTCCCCCCCGGGACACATGGCCCCTTTTTTCAAAAAGGGGGAAAAAGGGTTTTACGTGTGCGCAAGATGTTCTGCGTGCTTTTCGCACAGGGGGCCTGGGGTTTTTAGTTTATCCGAAACTCATCACCCCCCCTTTTAGAAATCACCTTGGGGGCTGTAAAAAACACACAAAGGGAAAGTTTATTGTATACTGTTTTCAAAAACCTCCCAAAAAAGGGAGTTTAAATCTTTTTTTTGGGGGGATTTTAAAAAGGGGGCTTTTAAAAAAAGGAAAAATGGAGGTTTTTAAAAATCAAAAAACTTACCCTAGCTGACTTTAACTCAAAAAAAACCCTTTTTTTTTAAAAAAAATTAAGGATACAAAAATTTTTAAGAAGGGTCGGGTTTCCTATTTTTTCTCAATAACTTAAAAAAGGGCTTTAGTTTGAGCCAATTTTTTTTTATATCTTTTTCACCCCACAGTGTTTTTTTTTTTTAAACCCAAAACATTTCTCTTTTAAGGGGGGGGTTCAGCTGACGAACCTTCGGGAAAAGTAGGGTTTTGGGAAGATCAGAGCAAAACAGTACAAAACAGTGAGGATTTTTGTTGGGGGTGGGGGTGGTGATGGGGTTTTTTTTTTTTGTTTGTTTTGTTTTTGTTTTTTTTTTTGGGGGGGTGTTTTTTTTTTGTTTTTTTTTTTGGGTCACTCTCAAGTAATCTCTGAAACGAATGGGTACAGGTTATGCCCAACTTTCCCAAAACCCCCCTTTTATTGATTTCTGATGGCGGGGTGGCTGGCTGGTGGCGGGGTGGACATTTTTGCCAGTCCCCACTCACTTACTGTTCAGTTTGCATCCTTTTTTGGGGAATGTGTTTGGGGGTGTGTGGGGTGTGGCGTGTTGGTGTGTGTGTGTTGGGGTGTGTGTGTGTGTTGTGTGGGGGGTTTTGTTTGGTGTGGCTTAGTGTGTGGGGTGCTTATGTGTGGTGTACGGGGGTGTGTTTTTGGTGGGTGTGTGTGTGTGTGGGGGTTTGTGTGTGTACTTTTACGTGTACTAAAAAAACCTTGAATCTCAACGACCTTTCCTCTCCCTTTACCTTCCCCCCCTTTTGTCCCTTTTCCCCCTTTAAAAAATTTTTGGTTTTTTCCCCAAAAAAGGGGGAAGGGTTTTTTAAATTAAAAATTTTCCCCCCCAATTTGGTTTTAGTTTTTAAAAAAGGGGATTTGTGGGCCCCCTTTTAAAAAAAAAAAAAGGTAAAGTTTTTTCTTGAGGTAAGAAAAAAATCCAAAACCCCAGAGTAGATCACCCAAAACTTTGGGTACTAAAAACTTGTTTTTTTTTTTTTGGTTTTTGGTTGTTTTCTTCGGGCTGGGGGCTGGTTGGCTAGTTGGTGGCTGGGGGTTTGGGGTTGGGTTTTTTTGGGGGGGTTTGGGGTTTGGGTTGGGTTTTGGGTTGGCTGTTTGGTTGGTCTTTGCAATTAAAAATCGTTTATAGTTGAAAAGGGCCCCCTTTTTTTGCTATCTAGTTTTTTTGGATTTTCTGACAGAATGTCTGTTTGTGGGAAAGATTCCCCCAAAAAAGTTTTAAAACCCAAAGAAAAAACGGGAAAGACACTGTGTAGAAAACAAAAACAACACAAAAACACAAAAACCCTTTTTTAAAAAATTTTTTACAACGTCAACCCCCAAAAAAACCCAAACCCAAATTTAGGTTTGGGGGGAAAAAAAAAAAAACAAAATCTTGCAATTTTTTAAAAAGCAAAAAAAAAAATCAAAGATTGGTTACCCCGAACTCAACTCTTTTTTTTTTTTTTTTTTTAAAAAAAAATAATGTATTTTTTTTAAAAAAAAAAATTTTCCATACCCTTTAAACCCAAAAACTTTTTTTTTTTTAATTTTCCCCTTTTTTTTTCCCCCCAAAAAAACAAAAAATAAAACCAGTATTTTTTAAAAAAAACCCCCTTTAAAATAAAAAAAAAGACAGACCCAAAAGAAAACCCCCAAAATTTTATAAAAATCAAACGACATGGCTGAAAAAACCCGGGAACCCCCCCTACCTGCTAGGGGGGGTTCCTTTAAATTGGGGGTTCCGCCAAATAAGCCGTTGCAGGGTCTCTGGGTTCCCGGAGTAAAAAGTAAAATCCCAGTTTCGCAAGTGATGGGGACTCCCAAATTTTGGGAGCAAACGTGCTCCATGTGCGCATGCGCCCTCCCCTTTTTTCCCTTTTACCCACTTCCGGCAAAAAGATGCCTTGAAGGTCGAGCCCCCAGGGGGGTTTAGTCTGACAGTGGTAGTCCTGGGGGGAGAGAGAGAGAAGAGAGAGGAAAAGAGAGTGTTTTGTGTGTACAGGGGTGGGGTACAAAAAATACAGGGGACCCAAAAGCAGGATACAAGAGGGAGGATAAAGGGTACAACATTTTTTTTTCAAATTTCATGTGATGGGGGGAAAAAAGCCCTGGGCTCAGAAAAATCAACGCAAAACCCCCCCAAGTTATCTAAAATTAATTTATAGCCCCTTAAAAAATTTTTGACATAATCTTTTCCCCAAAAACCGAGGGTTTTTTTTAGCCCCCAAAATTTTTCAAAAAAAATTCGTTCAGTGCCTACAAAAAAACTGCCCCCCCCCCCCCCACCCCCCCCAAATTGCCCCTTTCATGCATAGCGCTCTATCGGGCAATTTTGCATGCACACAGGGCGTGTAAATGCACACAGGCGTGAGGGGGAAAAGTGCTGAAGATTTTTTTTGTTGGGTTTTTTTTTTGTTTGTTAGTTAGTTTGTTTGTTTTTTTTTTGAATTCTAGCTTTAAAGTTCACAAACCGGAGATTTTTGGGATGCAACCCCTTCATCCAACGAAGGTATCCCCCAAATTGGGAATCCAACTTCAAGGGGATGTCAAAAAAAAACACTATTTTGTATACATGTAGTTTGATTTCTTCTTTTTTTTTAAAAAAAAGTTTTCATCCCTTCCCCCCGGCACAAATTTTCATGGCCTACTCTTCCAAATGCATGGGGGGGGTTTTTTGGGTTTTTTTTTTTTAAAGTGCGCGAAGGATAAACTGTTCCGTTTTACACACGGGGGACCTCGGGTTTTTTATACCTCATCCGAAGGGGTTTCACGGGGGTGGGGTAAGCAAGATTTTAAAACCCCGGGGGGGGGGGGAAAAAACCCCCCCAAGGGGGGGGTTTTTTTTTCCCCCCGGTTATTGAACCCCCCCCCCCCCCCCCCCCCCCCACCCCTTTCCCCCCCCCCCTCCCCCCCCCCCCCCCCCCCCAACCCCCCCCCCCCCCCCCCCCCCCCCCCCCCCCCCCCCCCCCCCCCCCCCCCCCCCCCCCCCCCCCCCCCCCCCCCCCCCCCCCCCCCCCCCCCCCCCCCCCCCCCCCCCCCCCCCCCCCCCCCCCCCCCCCCCCCCCCCCCCCCCCCCCCCCCCCCCCCCCCCCCCCCCCCCCCCCCCCCCCCCCCCCCCCCCCCCCCCCCCCCCCCCCCCCCCCCCCCCCCCCCCCCCCCCACCCCCCCCCCCCCCCCCCCCCCCCCCCCCCCCACCCCCACCCCCCCCCCCCCCCCCCCCCCCAACCCCCCCCCCCCCCCCCCCTCCCCCCCCCCCCCCCCCCCACCCCCCCCCCCCCCTCCCCCCCCCCCCCCCCCCCCCTCCCCCCCCCCCCCCCCCACCCAAAAACCCCCCCCCCCCCCCCCCCCCCCCCCCCGGGGCCCCCCCCCCCC